>JAADYH010000478.1:0-20160 GCA_023338125.1 Phytopythium aichiense | reverse complement strand
GTCTACTACCTGCTCTTCTTGACGCACGCGGTCCCATTCCATGTCGCGGCCGACGTCACAGGTCTCAATCTGCACCACATTCAAGGCTTGTGGCTTCGTGTCACCATCGCGTTGTGTTTGTCATCGACGATTCGAGCGAAGCTTGTGAGCATGACCTCACTGGGCAAGTCGAAGGGGACGACGTCGGTTGGTGGGCGGAGTGGCGCAACGTTTACAGTCGGCGCGGCCGGCGGAGACGTCGATGGCGACGACGACGACGACGACGACGCGGCCATCACTGCCGGCCCTGCCACCAACAATGTCGCGAAAGGGGCAAAGGCAACGAACTCGGGGCGTGCCATCGTTCGCCCCGCGTCTCGCGTGAATGGCATCGCTGGCAGTAACATGAAGGCTGCTGTGCGAGTCGTCCTGGAGAGGAAGAGCAGTAGGACGACGAGCGGCGCTCGCGACTTGAAGAGGGGGCTCAGCTGGCGCGTTGGTAGCTCGAACAAGGTGACGGCGCTGCCATCACCACCACGAAGGTAAAACAGGGCAGAGACACCGTTAGTTGCCGTGAAGGTCGACGACATCCACAACCCACTGAGGCTTCTCAGCCCTCATAAAGCTGAATCAGCTTGCTTGCACCTGCCTCGATAACTTGTACATCAGCACGTTTGGGTCTGCAGCTGATCGCTCCATTGCAGGTCAGTCAGGCAGTCCATTGGTCGCAGAGCGAGGCAGCGACGATCCCCTGCGGGTAGTTGGGCAAAGTAACTTCATTTATCTCTTGCGACGAGTGGGCAGGCTCCGGCTCCTCTTGCTTCCGGTCTTGTTGGGATTATTTACATCGCGTGGTCGCCCGACGAGCCTTGTGCTGACGGAAGGGACCCGTCGAAGCTGTTGGAGCGCGCGATCGACGGAGATGTGCCGTCGTACGTGAAGCCCGCAAACGTGTACGACATGTTGCGCAGCGTGCTGTTCCGCGCGGTGCTGCCTCCACTGCCAGCTCCCCCAGCCGCGAACGCTTGCCCACCAGTGGCCGAGTCGCGAATCGACATCGCGGTCGCGCCTCCATTCACTCTGGCAGCTTCGTTCGCCTGCCTCTCGAGCTCGCTTGCAGGCACGCTCATCCCAGCGCTGTCGATCTGCGCGAGTGGCAGCTTCGTAAACTCCTCTTCAAAGTTGGCGGCATCGATCGGGTCCGTGTACTGGCACGGCCGGTACAGCGGCTCGACCTCCCGCTGGTAGAGCAAGTTCCAATCAATCTCGCCAAAGAACGGGTGGTACGTGATCTCCCGTGCATCGATGGCGCCAAGCCGCTTTGCCGGGTCGCGAGTCAGCAAGCCCTGGATAAGGTCCATCGCCTCGGCGCTCAGACCGTCCGGGAACTCAAGTTCCGCTTCACGAAGGCGGTTGAAAAGCTCCTGCCGGTCCTGGGTGTACCACGGCGGCCGGCCCGTCAACATCTCGTAAACGACCATCCCAAGATTCCACCAGTCCACGGCAGTTCCGTGGCCCGAGCGGTTGAGGATCTCTGGCGGAAGGTACTCCGGGGTCCCGCACATAGTGTATGTGCCATGGAGTTCGCTCGTGATACCCTCCTTGGCGAGGCCAAAGTCCGCCAGCTTCACGTGGCCATCCACGTCCAGCATGATGTTCTCCGGCTTCAAATCGCGGTAGACAATGCCTTGTTCGTGTAGGTGGATGAGCGCCAGCACAATCTCGGCAGCGTAGAACTTGACCATAGCCTCGGGAAAGCATCCGCACCGGCTGAGATGGAAGAACAGGTCGCCTCCAGGACAGTAGTCCAGGACAAAGTACAGCTTGTCCTTTGTCTGGAAGGCATAGTGCAGACACACGACGAACGGGTGCGAGATCGACGCCAGGACTCGCCGTTCAGTGCGCGTGTGCTCGATCTGCTGCTTCTTGACAATGATGGGCTTGCTCAGGATCTTCACTGCGAACAGTTGCGACGTGTTCTTCTTGCGCACGAGCAGAACCTTGCCGAAGGAGCCCTTGCCGATCATCCTCAGCACGTCGAACTGCTTCAGAGAGACCTTGCTGCCGGATCCGCCATTGCGACTCGAGCTCAGCGAGATCTCTTCGTCGTCGTCGTCGTCGACGTCTTGAAGGACGACGCTCCGCCGCTCAGAGCCTGGGCCAAACGCGGACGAATCTCGGTCCTCGAGCTCCGCCGACGTTCCCAGCATATCGCTTCGGTCCAGGCTCGAGCTCAGCATATCGATCTGGTGCTGAGTCCTCGGAGTGGTCCCAATCCCGCTGCCGTTCTCTTCGGACGGCATCATCGTCTTGTTCTCAGAGATACTATACAAAGTCGGCCGACCACCCGCGCTTGCCGTCGCGGAAAGAGAGGACGCCGCGCTCACGTCGACGTTCACGAACGCCGGCGGCTCGTTCGCCTTGTGGGTCAAGAAGTACCGGATCACGCGGCAGCTCGCATGGACGCCTCGGTTGCCACAGCACTCGGAGTGCTTGTCGGTGTCGAGCTTGCAGTTCTCGAGGCTGATGAGCATCAGCACTTCGCGCAGCCACCGGTCGAGCTCGAGCTGGCGCTTGCGCAGGAAGTTCGGGTCCAGCGACCGCATCAGCGTCCGCGTCGGTACTGTCGGGAGGCGCATCGACTGTGGCATAAAGGCAGAGTGGTTAACACACATCGTCTCACCGTGTGCAGTGGACAAGGCGACGCGCACCTCGTTCTTGAGCTGGTGCGCAAGCTGCTTGAAGTCGTGGAAGCGCCGGTAGATGGTCCACTGCTTCTCGCTCACGATGCACTCGATCTCGAGACGGAAGACCGCGTAGAGCTTGTGCGAGAAGGCGTCGCGCGCGAAAGAGAAGCCCTTGATGCGGTTCAGGCGGCCGGCGGCTCCCACCGGCAGGTACGAGGACGACGCGCTGTTGATGCGCGCCTCGGACCGCTCAAAGTTCTCGGCCCAGAGCTTCTCGAAGTACTCGCGCTCGTTCGCGGGCTGCGTCGGGCGCTCGTTCTTCGGCAGGCTGCTCGTGCTACTGCCCGTGTCGAACAGCTCGTCGTCCTGCTCGTCCGCCGCCACCACCGCCGACATGCGGAACGCGTCGTCAACCGACACCATGGACGCCACCGAGTCCACCGACATCATGGAGCCGGAGCGCGCGGGCGGCGGCGGCAGCGACGCGGCGTAGAACGCGCCGCTCTGGTCGTCCGGCGTGTTGAGGATGTGGTACGGGTCATGCATCGGCGGCACGGACGGCGCCGTCGCCCCGTACAGCTCGACACGCGCGCGCCCGCCACTTTCATCCACAGCGAGACACACGTGAGTCTAACCGCTCGGACGCGTCCCGGAACAGCGAAGTAAGCAGGCGGTAACGTACTTGTGGAAGCCATTCTGCACTTTCCCGAGCGGCACCTGCGCGTGCGCCGGGAAGTCGCGCGACGGCTTGCGCTTCTTGTCGTCGCCACTACGTCCCACAGCAGGCAGACAGCACGTGGTTAGCCCTGCGCCGCGTCCTCTGCACCGGTCGAGACGTACATCATGGCGGCGGACCGGACCGGAAAGGCGCTCGCTCCACCCAGAGACGCCTGCCGTCGCCCTCGTCCTCGCCGCTTCCTCGGATCGCCCGCCTGGCTCTCGGCTTCCTGGAGCAGTCGACTCGTCCGCGCCGAGCGTCTCAGTCGGCGGCGGCGGCAGTAACAATAGCAGCGAGAGAGAGAGAGAGAGAGGCCGCGCTAGTGGCGATGTCGATGGAGATGGAGAAAGCCTCCACTCCCCGGTCCGCTCCTCCCGAATTGACTTTTTTGGTTGCCCCGCGCAACTGTTGGCAACTTGGCGGAGCGCTCAACTTTTTCCTCCGTTTTTAGCGGCCGCTGAGTCGACCCATCTCAGCGGGGTATGTGTTTGTAGGGGTCTCATTGATGCTGATATTCTCTGACAGCAGGCTGCACTACGAGCGTCAAGACGGGAGGGTATTGTTGATCAAGGGTTTGCGCGCCAGAGTGAGTCCAGGACGTGTAGGGTTGTCGTGGTGTTGCGCGCCTCCCAAGTGCTTACCAATCGGCTGTGCTGGCGGATATGTTGCAAGAGACATAATGTGCAGCATGAGATTTCCGCCCGAGAAGCATGGAGCCTCGTGCGAATGAATCCGAGGCGTCGTCATGCTCTGCCCTGGGCGTCGAACATCCTGCCAGATGCGGGCGTGACGGATCCTCCAAGAGAGTGCAAGGCGTTGCAGGCAAATCTGCAGTCGACAGGATCCTGAACCGCGAAAGAAACCAGGATTATGGAAAATGGATATTTGTCTGACGCCACTGGCTGTCTGACCGCGCGTTCGCGGAAGCGTGCGCGTCCAGGAGCCACGGTGGTGGTCAACGGAGGCGTCCACTCGCTGTTCATCGAGATGATTGCCGTTCATAGATGCAAAGGCAACAGGCAAGTTGCCCGGCCGCCAAGTCCGGGCTCACGGCAACCGAGACCGAGACACCGAGATCAAGACCACTAGGGCGAGCGGAGGCCGCTGTACTGGTAGCGCGCCTTCTTCTCGGCGGGCTTGAGGATCTGGAAGGAGCACATGAGCGTCTCGTCGACCGTCATCATGGCGCCGGCGTTGTCGAACTCGCCGCAGTAGTTGGGGGCCGAGAAGAGCGTCACGAGCTGGCGGTTGGCGAAGAACTCGTAGCCGTCCTCCACGACCTGGTGCGCGCGGCAGACGAGGTTCAGGTCGTGGCGCTTATTGAACTGCACGACGACGTCCGCGCCGAACGTGAAGGACACGCCGCGGTCGTTCTCGCCCCAGCCGGCAATGTCCCGATCCGGGTCCGCCCACAGCAGGTCCGACATGAGTCCCGAGTCGGGCACGTCGCTCGGACGCTGCAGCCGCTTGATCTGCTCCATGCTGCTCAGCTCGGGCGACAGCCCGCCGTGCATGCAGAAGATGCGCTCATCCACGACCGCGGCCACCGGCAGGCAGTTGAAGCAGTCCGTGAACGTCTTCCACAGCTTGATCGAGTATCGGCGCTTGCCTGCTCGGACGTGTGGTCGGGAGTTGATTGGGACAATACAAACAGGACAGAGCGTCAACTTCAAGGTGCTCGACAGTGCAATCAATGGGAATGATGGTCATGGGGCACTTCGAGTGCGGACACCACACCACATCATCACGTCGAGACGAGACCAAGACTCACACTCGTCGTAGAAGCCGTAGATGCGGTTGATGGAGGCGCTCTCGTGGTTGCCGCGCAGCAGGAAAAAGTTCTCCGGGTACTTGATCTTGTACGCGAGCAGCAGGCAGATGGTCTCCAGGCTCTGCTTCCCGCGGTCGACGTAGTCGCTGCTCGCGGGCGACGAGTGTCAGCCGTCACAAAGTCTCACCACGAAGCAAGCCGACAGACGCGCGCGCGCTCACCCGAGAAAGAGGTAGTTGGACTCCGGGGGGAAGCCGCCGTACTCGAACAGGCGCAGGAGGTCGTAGTACTGCCCGTGAAGGTCCCCTGTCCAGCAAGACAGACAGGCAGCGCGTCGGTCAGTCACGGGCTCTCCACCGTTGAGCCTCTCATTGCTACACAGCTCGTCCATTCCCAACTCCTCACGACACTCATGTCAGCTGCGCTAATGTGGTCTTAGATATGCAATGCCCTCTTCTTCTGATGGTGCTATGAGTGCGCCGCTTTGGCTCGCCCGCATCGCCTAACTCGACAGCAGTGTGTTGCCAAGCGTTCATCCCTACTCAAGCTGGTGAATGTTCTGCAGAGCTCCTAACTCTACGAATAGAGAAGACCAAACTATCAATGCGTCGGTGCGAGTTTTCTTCCTCGCGAGCAGAAGACGGCGAAGAACTGTGGAGAATCGCTAGCGGAGGGCGGCCTCCCTACCAACTTCTAGCCACCATGAGGGAGAAGAGGGGGCACGGAGGACTCGTCGAGCAGGCAAAAAAAAAAGAGGATAGAATGCACTACGTGAACCCACCACAAATCTTGAGCGGCGCTTCGAGCTCCAGCAGCATGGGCTGCGACAGGAGCACGTCCTTGCCGCGGCGGCACAGCTCGCGGATCTCTTCCTCGGCGAGCTGCACCTGCTTGCCCGGGCGTGCGCCGCGCACGCTCAGCAGCTTTTGGATGGTCGCATCGACCGAGAACGCGTCGGTCGACATGCTGCTCGAAGTCGGGGCGACAAAGTCTCTTCTTCTTGCTCCAGCCGAGGAAAAAGTCGAAATGAAAGGCGGAAGCTCAAATGACTGGATTCTCTTCTTCACCGGCCCGGCCCGGGTCAAGTTGTATTGCGCATCATCACCGGGACCCGACTCGGGTCGTTCCGAGGTCTCTTGCACGAAGAAATGGTCCTGAAACCCGACCCGTCCGGCCCGGAACGGGTTGATGAATGGCGAATGTCCCCGTCATCGAGGAGGCAAGACGACGCCATGACACGGTTCAAGTAACGCGGACAAGTCATGCCGACACCATACAAATCCCAAATTTACCGTCCTTCAACGAGACGCCTCGAGCTCCGTCTGCGACGCCTCGAGAGGGCGGCAGGGCGGTCGAGTCGCAGCTTGAGGAATGTGAGACCGCGAGGAGCATTTTCCTTCTTGTTTCTTCCTCGAGCGACTCGCGTGACGACGTCGCTGAGGTTCTCTGAACCACGCTGACTTTGAAAACCAGACGCCGCGCACAGCCAATCATCGCACGAGTCAGACAATGTCTAGCATTGAGTTCCCCCGCATAACTTCTGAGCCAAACATACAATGTTAGTGTGCACATCTTGAAATCCCGTGAATTAGACTTGATTTTCGTTCCCAATGGCTCCCAAAACAGGTCGACGTGCAAAAAACGGCAAACATTGAGCTATTCTCGATGTTTTCCGAACGCCAGGGGCGGAACAAAAAATGGACGCAAACATTGAAAGGAAGCTGGCGATGATTGGTGGAAACTCGAGGAATTTCAGACCGTGAACCCCACTTTCCCCAAAGTTGAGTGTGCCGCTTTCCTAAATCAATGAATTTCAATTGATTTGCGAAATGATGCACTAAATATCTCCCAGGGAATCGTGAACAGAAAATGGACGCACATATTGAGGGAAAGCTGTCGCTGATTGGTGGAAATTCGAGGAATTTCTGGCCCTGTCCCCCCTGTGTCACCCGCTGGTTGCCTGCTCGCTCGCTGGCTTTTCCATAGTGCATGTTGTGCGTCGTCGGGCGGGAGTGAGCGCGGACGCCCGCCGCCCCCGTCAACGCCCCACAGTATCCTGCCGAACATCGCATCGCAGCGTGCGGTCTCACTCCGTTCTTATTCTTCCTTATCCCGCTCGCCCGCCCGCCACCTTTCTCGGGGAGGAAAGGAAGCCGGGACGCAGCAAAGGGAAGCCACACTTTCCTGTCGATAAGCGCGCGCCGAGGCGGCGGCGGTGGCGGATGAGAAGCGCGGGCGGGGGCCGGACGGACGGGACGATGTCGCTGCCGGGGCAGTTGCTTGGCGCCATGAAGAGCGTCTCGACGCCCGCGGGCGGCAGCCACAACCTCTTCTCGAGCGTGTCGCTGCGCCATCGTGGGCGTGCCAAGAAGCTCGACGGCCGGGGTGCCTCGGACACGGACAGGGAGAGGAACAGGGACGCCGGCATTGGCGCCAGCGTCAGTGCGCAGTCCGCCGAGGTGTCGCCCGAGCCGAGGCCGCGCCGCGGGTCCAAGGTCCCAGCACCGCTGCGGTCCCCGACGTCACTCGCGCAGGCGCACGCGCGCTCCATGCCCAGTCTCGACACGCCGGAGCAGGGCGGGGACACGCCTCTAGATACAGTCTCCAAGGTGAGACCCGCACAATTTACAATGCTGACCGGCACCGTCTAACCGCTCGCTACTGGTATGCCGTGACTACAGAACGCGCCGCCGCACATCGCCGTCCGGTACGGCGACGTCGTCCGCCTGTACGCCAAGAGCAAGTACGTGAACGCCGACGAAGCAGGCGGCTACGTGGGCTCGTTCGAGCTCGAGAAGCGCTTCCTGGCGTCCAAGAACCCGGCCAAGCAGGTGGAGCTGGTGTGCGTGCCGCCCATCCTGGACGCGGGCGCCGCGGCCTACCACCCGGCGAGTTTCACGATCCTGTCCAACTCTGGCCTGGGCGTCGGCACACCGGTCAGCTACGGGGACGTCATCGTCCTCGTGGACGAGAGCGGCCGCGTGTGGAACAACAAGATGGGGCTCGGACCAAGCACCAAGCACGGGTACCTGAGTCCGCGCGAGCCGAACACGCCGGGAGAAATGTACGTCGCGTTCTACCAGCTGCAGGACGACGACGACGACGACAGCCGGAGCTCCGAGTCGTCCGATGAGGAAGACAACTTCGTGTTCTTCTCGAATCTCGCCAAGACGACCCGCACGGTCGCAGAAACCACCTTCGGCAAGCCGACGCAAGCTGAGGTGAACCTCGCGAACGCAGCGCTGCGCACGATTGGCAAGGTTGTTTACTACGGCGACCGGAACGTGGTGATCGACGTCGCTGACTCAAACCGAGTTCGCTCCAAGTTCAACCGTGTCATCACGCACTACTCCAAGAACGAGCAGCATGCGGTGCAGGGCGGGTTCCTGCGTTGCGACGGTCGGGGAAAGCCCATCCTGTTTGAATTGCACGGCGCCGACTTGCCAAGCGTGACATCGATCGACATGAGCGCCCGCGCGAGCTTCCGTTTGAATGCGTCAACCGCAATGGGGACAGCTCTGCCCCCAGTTATCCCAGGGATACCGCTCGACATCGACCGTAGCATCGGCATTCGATCGACTGGGCGGGCCATCAAGTCGATGATGCTACCAACGAAGCCGCACGTGACCGAGATCGCAGTGGGCCAACCAGTTCTGTTTACTGGTGTCCAGCGGTCGATGGTGATCACCGTGCGCTTCTCCGATGGCGGCTGCGTGATTGTGCCGTGCGATCGTTTGACAAAGAACGAGGGCGTTCCGTTCTCGCGAGCAGTTCTGAGTGGGCGTCGACCGCTTCGCGTCACGTTGCGCGCATCACGCCCCACGCTAGGGGCGATTCCTCGATCGGTCAGTCTGCGCAGCACGTTGCGTGGCACCTACCGCCAGATCGCAAAGCTCTCGTGTGTTGTCATCGTGGCGTACGTTTGCGCTGCGTACGCGTGCAGCCACGTTTTCGGCTCGGTAGTGATGCTGCCGGCTCTCTACGTGGGATTGATCGCTGGTGGCATCGTGTTTATCGTCGAGGCGTTCTTCCCCGGAAAGATTGTTGCCGTCCGCCAGATTCGCCCGTCGGAAGGTGTCGAGGTGAGCGGCGATGAAACTTCCTCTTCAGCAACGAGTGACAACGAAGATGCCATGGGCGACTGGCAGCTGGCGGTGCTGTCAGTTGAAGCATCGGAGAGCGAGCGCAACGCGGCTGAAGAAGCTGAGCGCAATGTCCAAGCTAGCAGTGGGCCGCGGCGCTCGCTGAAGGTTCCCAAGAGTTTCCTTGCCGCAGAGCATGGCGACTTGGCGAAGGCAATGGCGCGATACGAGCTCACGTTGGCTTGGAGGCGCGAAGTCCAGGCAGACGCTGCGCTGAACACGCCGCAGATGTTCTACGATGCCATCAAGTCGTAAGTTGACCTGCCATGCGTGACTTGAGGCTAAGTGGGTCTCTGGTGTTTCTGACTTGTCTGCTTGTGCTGTTTTGCTTCTGCCTCGGATGTGACAGGAACTACATCCAGTACCTCCACAAGCATGACAAGTTTGGGCATCCTGTGTACTTCGAGAAGATTGGGAAAATCAACATCAAACAACTGCAGAAATCGGGTACGAAAAGGCAAGGGAGCGTTCGCATTTGTTTGTGGTGCACTCATCATGATATGTGATGATGTTGTGTGCTTCCAGGCATTACACAGGACGATCTCTTCCGCCACTACCTGTTCGCGATGGAGTTCACGATCAAGTACGCGGCGCACGAGTGTTGTCAATGCCCGGCCTGCGCCTCCAGCGACACCCAAAAGCTGTGCCTTGTGCTCGACACTCGTGGACTTGGTATGAGGGACATGGGTGGCGAGTCGTTTGAGTTCATCCGTCGGTGCACGGGCGTCATGCAGCGACACTACCCGCAGCGCTCGTTCAAGATTTTCTTCGTCAACGTTCCGTCGTGGTTCGGTATGGCGTGGAAGGGTGTCAAGCCGCTGCTGAACGAAGCCACGCGCGCCAAGACAAGTATTGTGACCGAGAGTGACACGCCGGCGGCTTTGCTGGAGTGGATCGCCCCCGAGAACTTGCCGGAGGAATACGGTGGTACCTGCTCATGTCCCGGTGGCTGCGAGCACAACTCGAGCTACCAGCAACTGCAGAGAAAGCTCGTGGACAGCGTCAAGGACTCCACACCATTCGAGGCTACTGAGCTACTAGAGGAGATTGGCGATGAGCGAGCGCAGAGTCGCGGCGAGAGTCCCAAGCCGCGCGCTCGAGTTGATCCCACCTCTGTGTGGACGGCAACGCCACCTCCGCCTGCAAATGAGTCGGCTTTCATGAGGCTCAAGCGCTTCAACTCCACTCCAGCCCCGATGTATGTCGAAGGATCGAGCGACAGCACCCCTCCCACCGAGCAAGAATATGAGATGCTGGACACCACCAACGACACGTGCGGCGGATTCCTCCGGTCGATTCCGGCTGGTTTGTTCCGTGACGAAGTGCTCCGCGCCGGGTACCTGCTCAAGCGGTCGCTTCGACACAAGCAGTTCAACCCGATCTGGCACCGGCAACTGTTCATCCTCCACCGTAAGTTGTCACCTCGACCCATACTGGGTCCGTCCTCGATCATGCGTCATCTAACTTATTATGTGCTCTCTGTTGCGACCATGGCGCATCCAACAGCCGACTCGCTGCGGTTCGCCAAGACGCTGGACTCGGAGATCTTCCAGATCGTGTCGCTCACGAGCGACACCGTCGTGCGCCGCACGCAAAAGCAGAACAACAGCTTCGAGGTCATCACGCCGCCCATGGCCGCCAACAGCCACTCGCTGCTGCTGTACGCGCCGACGCGCCAGGTGATGCACGTGTGGGTGGACGCGCTGACCGACGTGATCGATCGCCTGGGTGGCCCATCATCGACCACGTCGTCCACCACGTCGACCACTGCGGCCGCCGTGGCCACCGTCGCGGCCGCCGCATCAGCTGCCGGGATCGCCGCTGGCTCTCACTCGGCGTCGGAGATCTCGCGCAGCCGGTCGCCCGAGAACTCGACCCACAACCACGAGGCGAGCCCGCCGCCGTCCACGTCGGGTTCTGGCGGGCACTGATCACCACCCTCACGTCTTGTGTCATGTCGTGCGAGCGCGAGCAAAGGAGGCCGCGATGTCCATTGACCCGAAATAAATATAGAACTGAACAGCGCCGAGCAGTGCCATGCCGTGCTGCGCGCGTCGACCGGTCGCGCTCACTCCTCGACGCGACCGGCCGACCAGACGGAACAGAGCAGCGGACGCGGCCACGATGCGCGAGCACGCAGTCTCCTCCCCGGCCCTGCCAGCCGTCATGGCATCCACGGGCAAGGCGGCGGCCAGCAAGAAGCCGCGCTCCTTCTGGCAGGCATTCCCCGAGGCAGGAAGCCGACTCGCAGGTGTTGTCGACGACAAACGAGGACTCACACCCGCCTCGATGCGATGCAACCTGCAGAAGGAGGAGCTGAACCAGTACTGGTACTCGGCGGCGACGGTCGAGGCGCTGGCGCGCGAGGTGGCGGCCGAGACGCGCGCAGGAGCCCGCGTCGCCTTCCTGTCCACGCCGAGCGTCTACTTCGCCGTCCAGGCGCTCGCGGACCCCGCCGCCCCGCGGGGCTGCGTGCTCTTCGACGTCCGTCCACACTACTGCGTGTCGAGAGCTGATGCCGACCGACTGACTGCGTTCGCTCGTCGCCTCGATCGCTGTGTGTGCAGCTCGACGACAAGTTCCAGGCCGAGGGCGACCGGTTCGTGGCGTTCGACTTCCGCGAGCCGCAGCGCCTCCCGGCCGCGCTGCGCCAGTCGTTCGACCTGGTCGTGATCGACCCGCCGTTCATCACGCGCGACGTGTGGGAGCTGTACGCGCAGGCCGCGCGGCTGCTCGCGCGCGTCGACCCAGCGGCGGCCGGCGGCAGCAAGGTGCTGCTCACCACCATCCGTACGTCGCGCTCTGTTGCTGCCACCACGAGGGGGCGAACGGCGGACTGACAATGACTGGCGGACTGGCGTGCTCGAGCAGAGGAGAACGCGGTGCTCGTGCGCGAGCTGCTCGCATGCCGCCCGCAGCGCTTCCGGCCGTGCATCCCACACCTCGTGTACCAGTACGCGCTCTTCGCCAACTACGCGTCGCCGCAGCTGGCCGAGCGCAACCCCGAGCTCCCCGACGACGACGAGGACTGAGCGTCGGGCATGCAAGCACCAACGCATACACACACACACACACACACACACACCAGCGGTAATTGAGACCGAGATCAATAGACGCGCTCGTCGCGTCGCTGCGACGCCGACAGTCTCCATGACGCACGCGAGTCTCACGCCGCCGACCAGAGTGGCACATGATCGTCTTCGTCCGTCGTGCTCCGATCGTGCCGCCGCCTCGCACGGTCGGAGCTTTCGTTCGCGCGGCCGCTGCGGCGCCGAACTTTGAACTTGAGGCGTCGCCTCGTCGGCCGCGGCGGCCGCAACCGCACCGAGCCGCGCCACATCAGCGCGAGCGCACGACGAGCGGTGCTGATAGCGTTTGCGTGGCCACCAGGCAGGCCGTAAGCACGCGCGCGCCTTCCGACCCAGCGAAGACCAGCAGGTCCTGGCACTGCATGTGGCAGGTCTCGTGCTGACCAGCCGAGTGCGACAGCCCCGCGCCGCGGTGCGTCAACCTGAGAGGGGCCGGCTTCGCCCAGAGACCTGCGCGCGGCCAGCGACTGGCGCCGATGGCTCGTGAAGGCGTCATGAGCAGCAGGCGGCGCTGGGATGCGGGCGGCATGGCATGCATCGCCTGCCCTCCGCTTGGTCGCCGAGTTGGCGGTCTCCTTCGCATCTGACGGAGTGCAATACTCGGGCATACTGAAGCCAAGAGCAGAGGGCGGAGCGCATCCTGGTCGTCGCGCTGACTCGTTCCGGCTAGCGACCGCGAGATTCGGCGGTCGGCTTGGCTTGGCACGTGGTGTGCGGCCGAATCGACTACTTCATAAAAAAAGTTTTGCTATAATTATTGGAATGATCCAACGATTATGATTATCACAGACCTGTATCACTACATATTATATGTGAAATGTTACCAAAGTGGTATTGAAATAACAGAAGGGCTGACCAGATGGTGCGCGTCGCGGAACGATGTGACCACGACCGTCCCGGCTCTGCACTCTCTGTCGCCCTTTTTGAATCCACTGGCCCGGCTATGCCTCTTCGATCCCTATCCGCGGGTGGTTTATGAATTGTGCATAAACGCCTAAATCGATAAACAAATATATATATCGGCTAAAAACTGGTCCTGGATTCTCTCCACGGGGTGCGGCAGAAGCAGGCGCTCCGGACTCACTTGCTTTCAGTATGTCGCCCCTCCCTCTTCTGTCCCCATGCCGGCCGACGGCCATCGCCAGCGACGACAACGGGAAATCCCCGCGCTCGCCGCGAGTCGACTCGCCCTCCCTCCCTCGCTCGCTCACCGCTTCCCAGGCGACGCGTCGGCCCCGAGCAGCAGCATGGGCTTCTGCCTGTCCAAGTGCCTCCCCGACAGCGACATGGCCGCCGAGCTCGAGGCCGAGCTGGACGAGTCCAACCGCAGCTACGTGCAGCAGCCGGAGGCGCAGCCCGCCACCTTCGGCGCCACCTCGCTGCTCGCCGTGCGTCCCTGCTTGCATGACGGCGTACTAGGCCGGGGGACTGACGCGCTGTGTGTCTCTGTGTGTGTGTGTGTGTGTGTGTGTGTGTGTCTATGATGGAGAGCAGGCGGACGAGGTCGTGTGCCTGAACGTCATCGGCGAGGGCCCGTCCGGCGTCATCTACAAGGGCTCGTACCGCGGCAGCGTCGTGGCCGTCAAGAAGATGAAGATGATGGTGGCGGCCAAGCCGGCGGCGCGCGAGCAGGTCGAGATGGCGCTCGAGCTCGAGGCCACGCGCATGGGCAGTCTGCGCCACCCGAACACGGTGCTCTTCATGGGCGCCTGCCTGCAGGGCGACTCGTTCTGCATTGTCAGCGAGTACTGCACGCGCGGCTCACTCTTCAACGTGCTGCACAACCCGCGCTCGACCGGCTCGTCCTCGGGCTCGTCCTCCTCGGCCTCGACCGCCGCCAGCAGCAGCAGCAACGGTAGCGGCGTCAAGCAGCGCTCGGCGCACGGGTCGGACCCCATGAGTCGCTCCAACACGGCCGCCAGCGCCGCCGAGATCCGCGGCAGCGGCAAGCGCAAGCTCAACCTCAAGTGGAGCCTGCGGCTGCGCCTGGCGCTTGGCGCCGCACGCGGACTGCTGTACCTGCACAGCGCCGACCCGCCGCTGGTCCATGGCCAGCTCAAGAGCACCAACATCCTGGTGGACGACTCGTGGAACGCCAAGCTGGCCGACTTTGGCACGCGCCGCGTGGCCGAGGCCGTCGGCTTCGACCGCGAGCGCATGAGCAGCGTGGACCCGAGCACGGCGCTGCTGCGCTGGATGGCGCCCGAGCTGCTCAAGCTGGGCGAGGAGCGCGCGCTCAAGGGCGCCTTCCCGTCTGGCGCGGCCAACCCGCAGGCCGTCGACATCTACAGCTTCGGCATGATCATGTGGGAGCTCACGACGGGCGAGATCCCGTTCGCCGACATGCGGTCCAACCGCGAGATCAGCGAGTACGTGCTCACGGGCTGCCGGCCGCCCATGAAGCCCGGCCAGTGCGACATCAAGTGGGCCGAGCTCATGGCGCGCTGCTGGTCGCACAACTCGGCCAAGCGCCCGTCGGCCGCGGAGATCGTCTCGGTGCTTGAGAGCATCAGCAAGGCCGAGGCGCTCGCGCAGTCGGCCAAGAAGGAGGCCGCGCGCGTCGTCAACAGCAACCGCGCCGACTACCGTTTCGCCGCCGACAAGCCGCGGTCGCGCTCCAAGACGACCTCCAAGTTCAAGAGCAACGTGCGCGTCGTCAGCTAAGGGGCCGACATCTCGCCGAGGTGGCGACAGAACGGAGGGATCGAGGCGGAGGGGAGGAGATTGGCTGGCGCCGTGGACGTGTGGCGTGGTCGTGGCGTTCCGTGTCTGTGTGTGGCGTGTCGGCCGCGGCGCGCCAGTCCTCTGTCTCCGCCTCCCTCGTCCCGTTCGGCCGCGCCGACGCTTGGGATGGAGGGCCAGGCGACGCAGGTGAAGCGTCGACCGCTCGCCCAGTTTATTATGCGCTGCCGCTCCCCCCAGTCGGCGCTGCGAGGTCGCGTCGAGCGGCGACGGCGTCCGCAGCCCAACCGCTGGACTCGAGTGTCGCTGCGGTATCGAGACGCCGCCCGGAGTCGCTGAGGTGGCTGGCTCGGTGCTCGCCATCCAGTCCGCTGCAGTTCCAGACATGTTGGAGGCGGACTCTCACTGGTTCGAGTGTTGGATTCGTCGTGTACCGCTCGGAGTTTTGGTTGGGTCTGCGCCTTCCTCGCCTGGGCGACGCAGGCAGCCTAAAAGAAGTAACATTATGCTTGTCTTCGCGAGGAGAAGGCCAGCCTCTCATGTCTGCTGTGCGGGTGGACGGCCTCCGTGCCCCGTGCTCGCGTCAGTACCGCTTGCCATCGCTGCTATCCACCGAGTTGACGTCCGGCTGCGGAACGCCGTACTTGTCGAGGTGCTCGGGCAGGAAGACGTCGCGCATCATGATGGAGACGCGGTGCGTGCGGTCCACGGGCACCTCGCCGCGGAACTTCTGCGCACCCGGCAGGATCTCGTGCGTGTAGTGGTAGCGCACGCGGCCGCTGTCGGTCAGAGAGCAAGAGGCGAGGCCGTCAGCTGGATGGAGCGGCAGGTAGCTCGACGCACCACAATCAAGGCGACGCACGTCATCATGTACATGGACCGCCGCGGGAGGAAGGCCTCGAGGAGCGAGTCGCCGTGCTCCTCCTTGAAGCGCATGATGCTGGGCGACAGCAGGTTCACACCCGCCACGACGCGTCCAGAGAACTGCCGCACGTCCCGTTAGAGCCCGACTGTTATATGGACTTGTGCATGGATGGAGAGCCGACCGACCTTGATCGAGTCGACGTGCGCGCCGATGTAGCCCTCCGGGTGCAGCTCGATGACGTGCACGGCCGGGAAGTACTCGAGGCCCTTGGGCAAAATGGGCGCCTCGCGAAGCCTCTCGAGGATGCGGGCCGTCTCTGCAGCCGTCCACGACGCACAGAGGTCAGTCCACGCGTCGTCATGGCTCTCGTTGGACGGCAGCGAGCGCAGGACGCACCGGGGCTCCAGCGTGAGCGCTCCATCTCCTTGAACTTGACGATGACGCTGTCCCAGTGGTTCTCCTCGTAGCGGCGGCGCTTGAGGATCTTCATGCACTCGTCGGCCACGACCAGCTCCTCCTCCTCGGTCAGCACGTCCGTCAGCACCTGCAGGTCCTCCTCGCTCACGAGCGGGTCGAAGCAGCGCGACGCGTCCACGTTGGGCACGCCCCGCCACAGAGGCGTCGGCGACTGCGACTGCGACTGCGACTGCGACTGCAGCGACGCGGCCGAGCTGCTGAGCCGGCGCGCGCGCCGAGCGAGCGACGAGGCGCTGCGCAGAGCTGTCGGGACCATGGCGAAGCGCGTGGGCGAGCGGAGGACGAGCGCCGAGCGCCGGAGGGACAGACAAGTGCGCGCAGGATGCGGTCGGGGCGACTCGCGTGCGTGTCTGTGACCCGCGAGCAGCTCACAGATTAGCCGCCTTGGGTACGAGATAACGGTTATTCGGAGGTTGGCTGTCCAATCGGTAGCATTTTAGCCGTCCACAAGCGCACTTTTTCGGAGCGACACGCTACTTTGACGTGCATTCCATCTTAAAACAGTAGACAATGAGACAGTTCTATCAAGAGTGTACTGAATCACAAGAGAATGGCTAGCTGGTCGGCGCCGCTGGCGGCGAGATGAGGTGGACGTGGATGCCGTCGGCGCGGTAGACGGCGTCGAGTGCGTCCGTAGGCACGGCCGAGACGGAGAAGCCCTCGCTGGCCAGCAGCTCGAAGAAAGAGGCGCCGCGGTCGCCGGCGAAGCGCGCCTCGTGGGCCGACACGACCAGCGACCGCGCGTGGGCCAGCGCGCGCAGCGTCCACACGAGCTTCTGCGCGATGGAGCGCTCGCCGTAGACCAGGTCCGAGCACAGGATGACGTCGAATGGGCCTTCGGTCGCGCTGTCGGACTCGTCCTGGTCCTCTGGCTCGCCCCACATGAGCGCCTGGGCGACGCAGGAGGTGTCGGTGCCGAAGCTGGCGCGGTTGGCGTCGATGTTGGCGCGGATCCAGGGCACCGCCAGGGGTAGATCGGTCAGCACGACCTCTCGCGCACCCAGCACGGCTGCCGACAGCCCAGGCACGCCGATGCCGCAGCCCAGCTCGATGACACGCTTGCCGGCGAAGAACCCGGTCGGGAAGTAGGCGGGCGCCGCCAGGAACTTGGCGAGCACGAGCGCGCAGTCCCACACCTTGGCCTGCTGGCCCTGCTTCTCCAGGAAGCGCACGCGCTTGCCGCCGCACAGCTCGACATCGCCCTCGGACACGTGCTCCTCGTCGCCAAAGCCGCCGCCGGCCGCCGCGCGCTGCTGCCGCGCCGCCAGCCCCCAGTCGCGCCGCGCGTACTGCGCCACAAAGCACTGCGCCTCCTGGCGCTTGGCCAGCTGCGCGGCGCTCTCGGCGAACAGGTCGTCGCTCTCTAGCCGCGCGAACAGGTCGCCCTCCTCCTCGGAGCTGCTCATGGCAAATGGACCCCAAGCGACACAAATGGTCATCACTCTGGCGATCAATAAATTACATGTGTAGACACTAGGAATTATTTATATACACATTTGAGCATCAAGATGGCCTTCATGAATGTGTTAATTGCATAAATACACACTCTAGTTTGCAGAACACGGTGAAAAGCCCTGCTCATCGAGCCGAAACGCGGTGACACCAGCGAGCAGATCACTGGACGAAGCAGTTCAGCATCACATGGAGCGCACCGCGAGCCGCAGCACCATGACGGAGACGCTGGCGACGTTCGACACGGGCGAGACGGCGGACTGCGTCGAGGCGTGCGCCGTCCCGGGCCTGGAGGCGTCCATGGTCGTGGCCACCTACCAGCTGCACAAGGACGAAGGCGGCGACCGGCGGAGCGGCACGCTGCAGCATCTGCACCTGACGGGCGACGAGTCCGTGCAGGTGGCTAAGACGCAGCACCTGGAGACGGCCAGCGGCATCTTTGACATCAAGTGGTCGTCCCAGTCGCACGGCAGGCGCGCGCTGCTCGGAGCGGCCACCGCCGCGGGGGCGCTCGAGCTATACGAGCTCACGCCGGCCGCAGATGCGGATCGAGACGCGCCAGCGACCTTGCAGCACTCGGGGGTCGCGACTGAGGGCGACGCCGATTCCATGTGCCTGTCGCTGGACTGGAGCGACCGCGTGCACGCCACGAGCGAGCCGTCTATCTGTGTCAGCCACTCGGACGGGTGCGTTTGCTCTTCATGCGTGGCATGGTGCCACTGGCATCGAGACTCGAGGCGTGAGTGCTGATGTGGCTCTGGACCTGATGCTTGCAGCGTACTGAGCGTGTGGAAAGCGACGCCGACGGGTCTCTCGTGCGAGGCAAAGGTGCGTACTTGGACTGGGCATTGGTAAATCTACGGTGGCGAATGTCTGAGCGAATGTGGCGGGTCGTGCGGCTTGCCAGTGGGCTGCGCACGACTTGTTCGGCTCGCCGATCGAGGCGTGGATCGCGGCCTTCGACTGCCACGACCCGAACGTGGTCTTCTCGGGCGCGGACGACGCGACGCTCAAGGGCTGGGACCTGCGCAGCGGCACCGCAGCACCCACGTTCAAGAACACGCGGCAGCACTCCATGGGCGTGTGCAGCGTTCAGTTCCACCCGCACAACCCGCGACTCGTGGCCGTGGGCAGCTACGACGAGCACGTGAGTCTCTGGGACCCGCGCAGCATGGCCCGCCCGCTCGCGAGCTACCACGCCGGCGGTGGCGTCTGGCGGCTCAAGTGGCATCCCTCCGCCTCTCGCCAGGTGCGTTCTCTAGCCTCGACGCTGTCGCCCAACAGCCCCCTCCTAACACCCTTCGCTCGCTCTCTCTCGCTCTCGCCGAATCCATCAACAGGAGCTGCTGCTGGCCGCCTGCATGCACAACGGCTTCCAGGTGCTGGACACGAACGCGGCCGACGACGTGCGCTGCGCCGCGCGCTACGAGCGCCACGCGTCGCTCGCGTACGGTGTGGACTGGTGGCAGCTGCCTGCGGCGCTGCCGGCCGCGACGCCCATAGTCGGCAGCTGCTCCTTCTACGACCACGTCTTCCACCTCTGGCGCTCCCCCCTCGACTCGCGTCTCGACTCGAGTCTCGACTCGAGTCTCGAGGCGAGAGACCCGGCCGCCTAGCCGCGAGCACTCGAGAGTCTCGAGACACGCGGGCCGTCAACCACCCGATCGCGGCTGACCGCGGGTTACTCGTGCCCGGCTGAGGACGTCATCACTCAACAGAGCTAACCGAGTCGGCGGCACGTTGCGATTCAGAGACGCGCGGGGCGGATCCCATACAAACGGCAAGAGACTCGCCCTCCCACCTGCCATCCCGCCGTTGCAGGTCGCTTGCTGGTCAGTTGGTCTCATGTGATGGGCGTGCTGACCACCGCGAGGTTTCGTCCCCACGATGCAGTACACTTGCCATTTGTATACCGGGGGGGGGACAATTGTGAGAAATCAACATTGGCGCACGAGGATGAGTCGATTTCGCGTCTTTTCAACCAATGGAGATGAGCGTTTCTCCCTTCCTCGACCGAGGATTGGACGATAATCAGACGTATCAGGGCTCGCCCCGCCATCACGTGGCCACTTCAACATGGACCCGGCTCCTTGAACCATTTCGCTTTTACGGCGGACTACACTCGGAAACTGTATGTGACTGTCCTCTTTCCCACGTTGAACCAGCCCGCAAAAGCTGGAGTCAGCGCGGAGATTCTGGCTGCGAACCAAGGTCCAGCGCAGAAACCTCGTGTCCAAGAGGGTAACCGCGTCCGTATAGATCCGGCGTCTACGGTTCGCCGTGTTTCGGGGGGGGGGG
>JAADYH010000477.1:0-20178 GCA_023338125.1 Phytopythium aichiense | reverse complement strand
GTCGTCCCCGTCGAGCCCTGCACGAAGAAGCCGAAGACGACGAGGCACACGACGTTCCACCCGAGACTCGAGATGATGCTGAACAGGTACAGGAACAGCGCCTGGCCCGCGAACGCCACGAACTGCACCACCAGGCGACCCTTCATGCCGAACCGCTTGTTGGCCACGTCCGACGCGTACCCGCCGGCCGCGCGCGCGAAGATGCACATGAGACCGAAGAGCGACGAGATGAGGCTGGCCTTGGTCTGCGTCAGCAGGCGGCACTCGTCCGCATCGCCGACGCAGCCCGACTTGGAGAAGTCCTCGTAGTAGAACAGGCTCAGCACGTTGTGCACCTGCAGCTCGACGCCGAAGGAGCACGCGTACTGGAAGGCGAGGATCCACGTGGCGGGTTTCTTGGCCACGGCCACCAGCGCCTTCTTCATGTCGATGGACGGCTTGACCGCGATCGTCGCCGACTGGTCGGCTCCCGTCGCGGCGTCCTGCTTCTTGAGCACGGCGTAGTTGCCCTGCGGACAGTCGTCCGAGAAGAAGTAGAGACTGACACCGACCGCGACCATGAAGACGGCCGGGAAGACGAGCGTGATGCGCCAGCCGTAGTCGTCCGACACGGTGCCGTCGATGGTCACGAGGTCGAAGAGCAGCGGCGTGATGAGGTAGGTGACGCCGGCACCGAGGTTTCCCCATCCGGCGGCGAGCGCGTTGGCCGTTCCCACGACCTCCTTGGAGAACATGGTGGACGTCCAGTAGGCCGTGGCGACGAACGCGCAGCCGACGAGACCGATGAAGAAGCGCACGATCATGAACCCGACGTAGTTGTTAGCGAACGCTGCGCACGCGACGGGGATGGCGCCGACGATGAGCAGCACGGCCTGCACGGTGCGGGACCCGTAGCGGTCGCACATGGGTCCGGCGATGACGCGGCCAGCGATGGTGCTGGCGACCGAGACGATGTTGGAGTTGGAGACCTGGCCGGGCGTCAACTTGAGCTGCTTCTTGATGGTCGGCATGAGCGGCGGGATGGAGAACCAGCCGAAGAAGGCGATGAAGAAGGAGAGCCACGCGAAGTGGAAGGCGCGCATGTGCGGCCGTGCGAAGCTCAGCAGCTTGATCTCGGTGGCCTTGTCATCTTGAAGCGGGTCCGTTGAGATTGTGTTGTTCTTGTGGATCGAGCTAAAGTCCTCAGGCGGTTGGTGGTACGTGTAGCTCTCTGTGGCGTTCGGGTCGCACAATTGGTTGGAAGTTGGTTGGAATTGACTCATTTTGCTGCGATCGATGTCGTATTGGATGATGGCAGTGATCCCGACGCGGGTTGCTGCAAAATGACGTATCGAAGCTGCCAGGAGCACCTTGAAGACTGACGACGACCACGCACGAGCTCGCCAATTATCCGGTCGTGCAAGTTGGACAATGCTCGCGACGAAGCGCAGTCCGCGGTAGCAGCGACGCGCAGCAAGACAGACTGCCGGCATCAATGGATGAGGCTTCTGGCTTCACCTTGGATGTCTGCAGCCAGCTTCCGGTGACCA
Source organism: Phytopythium aichiense (assembly GCA_023338125.1). Classification (NCBI taxonomy): domain Eukaryota; phylum Oomycota; class Peronosporomycetes; order Pythiales; family Pythiaceae; genus Phytopythium; species Phytopythium aichiense. Next base: position 18,649 of record JAADYH010000477.1, on the reverse strand, counting down.
AAGACTGGTCTGGCCGACAATCGTGTCGTTTCAGGTCCGACAAATACCGTATCCATCGAAATAGGAGAAGGCGGGTGCAACTCACTCGATGAACGTCAGTGTATCGGACTTGTACAATTGCTAATGTGGTATATAGTACTGATTCGCCTCGACATCGTGTGTTCGCAGTCCATTCCGATGATCCATCACTCGCAGGTCCCCAGTTCAGCAGGCGTTCCAGTCGACTGGAGGCGGCTCCGACCATTTCCCTGCGTCGCTTGTGGCGTCGTGGCCTCGGACGAGGCTTCACACCGCTGACGCGTCCTGGCTGGCACTGCAGAGCATCTCTGAGTCCGGTCCAGCCGTCCAGCGCTCCTCCTCCAGAGACTTTGGGTCGACGCAAAAGTCGGAGCCCGCTCCATCCATCACCACCGTCAGTGCCACCGTCAAACTGTGGAGCCGGCAGGGTCGAGTGGCTTGCTAAGGACTTTGTTTCTCCGATGCGAGTGCACCGAGAGTCTTGGCGAGTCGGTCTCTTCCCAAGTTGCTCGACCACTACAGCAGTGTCTTCTGTTGTACACGTCCAGGGCCGTACCACCCGGTCCGGAGACGTCCAGCGCTGCGGATGGCGCCACACGAGCGACTCCTCCTCGCCTGTCCCCTCCTCTGAGGTGCCGGCCGTCACGAATGACTTCTCTTCTTGTCCGCTGCATTCATCGGCCTCACCACACCACTCCGGCTCGCCGAAAGCTAAGCTTGCGGGATGGAGACGCTTTCGTTGCGACGTCGTCTCGCGTCCCTCTCATCGCTGCGCGTCTTTGCCGGCTGGAACAACTGATCTCTCGCCAGCGCAAAGTTTCCCATGGTCTCGTCGTCTCGAGCTCGCGCGCTCATTTGAGGGCGGAGGGCGGGGAGTAGTAACCGAGCTGGCCTCTCATCGAGGCCCATCACTTTCGCCCACGGGCTTCGCTCTGCCCAAGAGCAGCGGCCGTGGGCTGTGTTCAGCCTCGAACGTCGGGCAACGGGACTCGAGTGCATTTCTCAATCTGCGTGGTGCCAGTCAAACAGACATCTGGTGTGGGGCCGTTTGCTGGATCTCGTGGCTCGCAGGCTTCAATATCGCCACTTCAGCCAGCCATGAGCGCCGACAACAAGCGCGTGAAGCTCTACATCGACCCCAACTCGGCGCTCACTCCGTCGTCGTCAGTGTCCTCCTCGCTGGCATTCCACGGCGCGCCGAGCTCTGCGACGGCTGCCGCGGCCGACCGGAAGCCGTCGCCTCAGGTCCAGACCTACATGCGCACTAGCGAGGGCGGCAACGACTATGTTATGCGAGGATCAGGTGCCGACCCTTTCTTCTACCCGCAACTCGGCAGCGGGAGGCTGCATCTGAGCCGCCTGTCGTTCGAGATCGCGACGGACCCGTTGCAGCTCGACAAGGCCACCGAGATCCGGCTGCTGAGCTTCCAGCGGCCTCACATGCGCGCCTTCCACTTCGCGTGGATGTCCTTCTTCATTGCCTTCTTCGGCTGGTTCTCCATCCCGCCGCTCATGCCGACCATCAAGAAGCAGCTCAACCTGACGGAGGACCAGGTCGCCAATACCAACATTCTCTCGCTGGCGAGCACGATCGTCGGCCGCCTCATTGTCGGCCCGCTCTGCGATCGCTACGGCGCGCGAACGGTCCAGTCGGTGCTCCTCGTGGTCGGCGCCATCCCCGTCGCGTCCGCAGCAATTGTGACGGACTACACGGGTCTCATGATCGTGCGCTGGTTCATCGGTCTGGTTGGCTGCACGTTCGTCGCTACGGCCTACTGGACGTCCACTATGTTCTCGAACGAAGTCGTGGGCAGTGCGAACGCCATCGCCGCCGGATGGGGCAACCTCGGCGCCGGTGTCACGTACCTCATCACGCCGCTGATCTTCGATCTGATCACCATCAACGGCACCGTGTCCGACAATGTGGGCTGGCGCCTCGCGCTGCTGTTCCCGGCCGTCATGATGTTCATCGTGGGAATCTGCACCTTCTTCTTCTCGGACGACTGTCCGCAGGGCAACTACATCGACATGAAGCGCAACCACGCGATGGCGTCCCGGCCCAAGGGTGACCTCCTGCGCGCCTTCATCGCCGTTGCCAAGCTGCCCGTGACTTGGATCCTCGCCTTCCAGTACGCGTGCTCCTTCGGCGTCGAGATCCAGGTGCACAACGTGCTAAGTTTGTACTACTACGACGACTTCAAGATCGACGGGTGCGACCCGGCGACGTCCACCGACACGGACGGCTGCCGGCTGCTGACGCAGACCAAGGCCAGCCTCATCTCGTCGCTCTTCGGCCTCATGTGCATCTTTGCGCGCGCCATGGGCGGCTACTTCTCGGACGTGGCCAACCGCCATTATGACATGAAGGGCCGCATCCTCGTGCAGCTCGCGCTGTTCGCCGGCCAGGCGCTCTTCCTGTTCTTCTACAGCCAGCTGCAGTCGCTCGCATGGAGCATCCCGTGCCTCGTCACCTTCGGCTTTTTCGCGCAGGCGTGCACTGGCAGCTCGTACGCCATTGTGCCCTACGTCTCGCCTCACTTTACCGGTGTCACGTCGGGCATCGTCGGCGCCGGAGGTAACATGGGCGGCCTCGCCTGGGGCTTCCTCTTCAAGGCGGTCGGCAGTCGCCGCCAGTCGTTCGAGTACCTGAGCTTCTTCGTCGCGGCGGCCGCCGTCATGACCGTTGGTATCCAGGTCGAGGGCCAGCGCTCGCTCTTCAACCGGCACAATGCGCTCCACACGCGTGGCAACCGCTACAACAGCGGGGCCAGCGCCGGCAATTGGATGTGAGTCATGAGAGGAGACGGAGTTGGCCGTGAAGCATAATGTATTCAAAGTTGAATTTGGCATGATGGAGTGCCTTGAACACATTGATGGCTATTTATACCGCTCAGAATGTCGATGTTGTCGATGATGGTGGTGCTCGATGCAGGCGGAGCCAGACGTTCCACAACGACGCTGTCGAAATCGGAGGGGACGCAGGCGACATCAAATCTCCCCCGACACCACAGGTGTGCCTGACATCATTAGAGGAGGCTCCGATGGTCCAATGGTGCCAGCACACTTGAGGGCAGTGACGGCCGGACTCTTCCGACATTCGTCTCCTGGATTGCGAGAACCCTCGAATCCCATCGACTGGAGCGGCAGCAGTGTATCCTGACCGATTCTGGTGACACGGCGAGCGTCGACGCGGTCTGGAGCAATCGGATCGCTTGGTCTGCCAGTCGGCTGGCCCTGCCGAAGATAGCCACCAGCCAATGCACTCATCTGGCTTGCGAAGTGCCGGTTGGGGCGGCTGGCTGGGGCGTCGGATGGACCGGTTCCACTGGCGATCGACTGCAACCGCCGCGTCCATCGTCTCCCGCTGCATCCGGCCGCAACAACTTTGGGACGCCGCGCATCCGTGACTCGCGGTGCGTGGCGCTGAAGCGGCGCGAGTGATTGGCACGCGGTGCTAGTGACGCGCTGCGCCGCGCCTGGCTGTGCAGCGGTCGCGTGCGCATCCGGCGCCGCCCATCCCTGCACTGGGTGCTGCGTTATCTGGAATTCCCTCATGTCTGCAGGGCGGTGATCAGTGTAGTGTTGTCTCCTCTTAGACGCAGGTGAGTTATCGCGTAAAGTTTGCTTTCTTCTCTCGTGTTCGCGGCCATGGGACGAGGAAGGCAACCGGGAACTCTCGTCGACGGCCACAGTTGCAATTGCTGGCTTGCGACGACATCGACCGCTTCTTCACACACGCTGCGCCGATGGTTGGATCGTCGATGACGGAGCAGCCGACGCACCAAGCGGCAGACAAGCCCGTGGAGATCGACGCGCGGGATGTGGGCACGCCGGACGACTGGGTGCCTCGCCACCCGGAGCTCGTGCGGCTCACGGGCCGACACCCGCTCAACTGCGAGCCGCCACTCGAGTACACCAAGTCCTTCCTCACGCCCAACGAGCTGCACTACGTTCGCAGCCACGGCGCCGTGCCCAAGCTCGAGTGGCAGTCGCACCGGTTCGTCGTCGACGGCCTTGTGGGCGAAGCGCGCAGCTTCACCATGGACAACTTCGTCGAGACTTTCCGCGACGACTTGGTCACGCTTCCAGTGCTGCTCGTGTGCGCCGGCAACCGCCGCAAGGAGCAGAACATGATCAAGAAGACCATCGGCTTCAGCTGGGGGGCCTCGGGGCTCTCCACGGCCGAGTGGACCGGCGTGCCGCTGCACAAAGTGCTGGAACACTGCGGCGTCGACCGCTCCACGGCCAAGTGGGTCTGGTTCGAAGGCGCCGAGCCGCTGCCCAAGGCGCCGTACGGGACCTGCATCCCGGCGCACACAGCCCTCGATCCGTCGTGCGACGTGCTGGTCGCTGTCAAGATGAACGGTGAGTTGCTGCCACCAGACCACGGGTTTCCCTTGCGCATCATCGTGCCCGGACACATTGGCGGCCGCATGGTCAAGTGGCTCGCCCGGATCCACGTCAGCGACGTCGAGTCGTCCAACCACCACCACATCCACGACAATCGCGTGCTGCCGTCGCACGTGAACGCCGAAACGGCGACGGCGGAGAACTGGTGGGACCGCCCGGACTACGCCATCCAAGAACTCAACATCAACTCAGCCGTGTTCGGTCCGGCACACGAGGAGAAGGTGGCGGTGCCGACCGAGGAAGCAGAGGACTCCCAGGACACGATCCAAGTGAGCGGCTACGCCTACTCTGGCGGCGGCCGCAAAATCATCCGCGTCGAGGTGACACTGGATGATGGGGCGACGTGGCGTCTGTGCGCCATCTACCGATCGGAGGCCGCGAGGCCCTCGGGCAAGTACTGGTGCTGGGTCCACTATTCGCTCGACCTCCCGCTCGCTCTTGTGGCGGAGGCTCGCGAGATCTGTGTGCGCGCGTGGGACAACTCCATGAACACGCAGCCGCAGTTCCCGACCTGGAACGTCATGGGCATGATGAACAACCCGTGGTTCCGCGTGCGCATCCACCGAGGCGTGGGCGGAGACGACAACTCGATCGTGTTCGAGCACCCGACGAACCAGGGGGCTCTCAAGGGTGGGTGGATGACCCCGCAGCGGATCGTGTCAGCTAACCACGGCAGTGGAAGCGGATGGAGCACTCGGCCAGCACAGCAGCTCGCATCAGAGCCCGATGCTGCGCTCTCGAAGGTGTCGTCGTCGTCCTCTATCTCGTCCTCCAAGTACGACCACCTGCCGTTGTTCACACCTGAGGAAGTGGCGAAGCACTCGACCAAGACAGACTGCTGGTTCATCTGCCGCGACCTCGTGTACGATGCGACGCCGTTCCTGGACAAGCATCCGGGCGGCGCCACGAGCATCTTGCTCTGCGCTGGGACGGACTGCACGGACGAGTTTGAATCCATCCACTCAACCAAGGCTTGGACGATGTTGGAAGAGTACGTGGTGGGCCGCTGCACGACTTCCAACGACGGAGCGACCACGGCCACCAACTCCGAAGTGGCCAGCGACTCGGATTCCGTGGTGGACGACGAACTTGACGCTGTTGCACTCAAGGGAGCGCAGAAGGTGCCTCTGGTGCTGATCGAGAAGCGCATCGTGAGCCATGACTCGCGCGTTTTCCGGTTCGCGCTGCCGGCCAAGCACCTGCGCCTCGGACTCCCCGTGGGCAACCACGTGCTGCTGTACGCCAAGATCAAGGGCAAGACGGTCGTGCGCGCGTACACGCCCATCTCGTCCGAGAGCGACGAGGACCGCGGGTTCGTGTCCTTCCTCATCAAGGTCTACTTCGCCGGCCAGAACCCGGCGCACCCGGAGGGCGGGCTGTTCTCCCAGTTCCTGGACAACCTGCATCTCGGTTCATCTATTGAGATCAAGGGCCCGCTGGGCCACTTCACGTATCACACCAACGGCGACTTCTCTCTCGAGGAGACGCCGCATCATGCCGACAAGTTTGGCTTCATCGCTGGCGGCACGGGCATCACACCCGTGTTCCAAACCATGCGAGCTATCCTGGAGGACCCCGAGGACGAGACCGAAGTCGCACTTGTCTATTGCGTGCGCACAGAGCGCGACCTGCTGCTTCACGACGAACTGCTACAGCTGCGTGAGCTCAAGCCAGCCAAGTGCCGCTTCTACTTCGCGGTCGCCGAGGGCTGCTCGCCCGAGCTGCAGCTTCAGAGTGACGACGAGAGTGGTGGATTGTGTGAGTACGGCAGCGGTCGCATCTGCCAGGAGCTGATCGAGCACGTGCTTGGCGCCGACGCGTCCCACGTGGCGCTTTGCGGACCCGAGGGCATGATCCAGTTCGCCTGCCTGCCGGCGCTCAAGGCCATCGGCTATGACGTCGAGCGCCAGACCACCGTGCTGTAGGGCGAGCCAAAGACCCGTCAGACGTATTTTATCGCATTCGAGAGTGAGTTATGCCAGCATGGAAGTCCGGGAAACCACCCTCCCGCGCGTTATGCATTGGTCAGCGGTTTGAAATTGAAATTGGACAAATTGGACGTTGCCTTGGGCAGTTGCGTGGGCGAGTGTCGCGTCCGTTTTCGGGTTCAATGCAGTAAAAATACGACATGTGAGGCAGAAATGACCGACTGACAGCCCGGTTTGATCCTTTTGCTCCGTCGGTTGGTGTCCGTGCATCGTCCGAGCTGCGACGCCTCCATTGCCAGCGTGGAGGTCGGAGGCCCGCCTTCACGTCTCCGTTCGTCTCTTCGCATGCGCATTCCGCCGGTGGCGGCGTATTCCAACGTTCTTCGGCGTCATCCGAGATGGGAATCACCGTCCAAAGCTGGAAGGGAGAAGTTGAGGTCCAGACCGACGAGTCCGACGAGACCGAACGCAAGCAAGCCCACCGCTGGCCAAAGCGGTTGCGGGCGGAATTTCGGGTGACTCAGCGGTCCTGTCGCTGCCCTCCACCCCCTCCGTTCTCTGTGTCAGGGTTGGGCACCGGCTGTCCACAGCCGGGCGGCGCATCCTGCCATGGCACAGTGCGACGAAAGTCTCACTCATCGAGGCGTTTCACTCCTGAAGCACCGCTTCGATTGGCTCAAGGGTGCGCGTCACTGCTGCCGCGCCCCTCTCCACCCCATCATCTTCTCGTTGAACCCCCTTGGAGCTTGACTCAAGCCCTTCGAGGCTTCGAGTGCGATTGTGCTGGAAGGAGAGGCGACCACGCCACCCTCCACCCCACCCGGCCATGTCCCGGACGGTGGCATCGTTCCCCGAACGGTGAGTTATACGCATATCCTCCGCATCGAGACTCGCCGCCCGTGGCTCAGGACGTCATTTCCCGATTCTCCGCCGCCCTTCCAAGACTCCGGCATCCGAGTCCGCAAGCTCTTTGGCGTTCACGATGGCCCTCGAAGCGATCATGGTCGAGAAGGAGGAGCAAGAGGTCGTCGTGGTGCTCGGCAACGGCATGGTGGGCCACCGCTTCCTAGAGCGGGTGCGGCGCTACGACGCGGCCAAGCGGTTCGCGCTCGTGTCGATCGGCGAGGAGCCCATCCATCACTACAACCGCATGCTGCTCACCGAGTACTTTGAGCACCTCGACATGAACAAGCTCATGCTGGCGGGGCCCAACTGGTACACGGAGAACAGCATCGACCTGCGCACCGGGGCACAGGCCGTCGGTATCGACGCAGACCGCAAGGTCGTCAAGGTCAAACTCCTTGCTCGCGACGGGTCTACTGAGACCCAGGACGAGCAGGAGGTGCACTACGACCGCTTGATCATTGCCACAGGTGCGAGCCCGCTCGTGCCTTCCATTCCAGGCGTCTCACTGCGCGGCGTATTCGCCTACCGCAATGTCAAGGACCTGAACGACATCATTGCCTACTCGGAGGCGCAGCTCGCGCGCGAGCTCGCCGGCGGCGACAAGAAGTACGCCCTCGTGATCGGTGGTGGTCTGCTAGGCCTCGAAGCGGCCAAGGCGGTCCACGACCTCCACATCGGCGTGCGCATCGTGAACCGCGGCGGTCGCCTCATGTCCCGCCAGCTGGACGACGCTGGCGCCAAGGTGCTGCACCGACAGATCGTCAACGCGTTCGGCATCGACGTGCTGTATCACAAGACGACCAAGCAGCTCCTCCCCAGCGCCAATGACAATGAGGAACTCGCGGGCGTCGAGTTTGTGGATGGGGAGGTAAGCGACGACGTGTTCATGGTCGTATTCGCCACGGGCATCAAACCGCGCGACGAACTCGCTCGGACTAGCAGCATCGAGGTCGCTGGTCGTGGCGGTGGCATCATCATCGACGACTACCTGTCCACGACCGCCGACGAAGTGTACGCGATCGGAGAGTGCGTCTCCCACCGCTCCGTCACCTACGGACTGGTCGCTCCAGGGTACGAGATGGCGGACGCGCTCGCCAAGAACTTAACGTGCGCGAGCGACTCGGAGCGTGTGGCGTTCATCGGCGGCGATGTGTCGACCAAGCTCAAGCTCATGGGGACCGAGGTGGGCTCGTTCGGCGCCTTCTTCCCCGAGGACATCGACGAGCCGTTCGAGGAGCTCGTGTACAACAACCCGCTCGAGAACATCTACAAGAAGCTCTACTTCTCGGCGGACGGCAAGAAGCTGCTCGGCGGCATCCTGGTCGGCGACACGAGCGACTTCCCGCGGCTGTCGCTCATGTGCAAGACCAAGGGCACGAAGCCGCTGCCGGGGCCGCCCAACGAGATCCTGTTGGGCAAGCGCGGTGGAGACGCCGGCGGCAGCTCGGTGCTGGACTTGCCCGACGAGGTGGTGGTCTGTTCATGCAACAATGTGACCAAGGGCGAGTTGTGCTCTACCATCAAGTCCAAGAAGCTGACCAAGCTGGCCGACGTCAAGAAGGTCTGCAACGCCGGCACGGCCTGCGGCGGATGCCTCCCGATGGTCAAGGACATCCTGGAGGCGGAGCTGGCGGCGGCGGGCACGGCGGTCGACAAGTCGCTGTGCGAGCACTTCGCCTACTCTCGGCAGGAGCTGTACCAGATCGTCATGGTCGAGAAGTACGAGACGTTCACGCAGCTGCTGGCCAAGCACGGCCGGCGAATGGACGACCCGCGGCAGCACGGGTGTGAGATCTGCAAGCCCACGGTCGCGTCCATCTTCGCCAGTCTGCAGAACCGCCACGTGCTGCAGGGCGACCGCGCGGCGCTGCAGGACTCGAACGACCGGTTCCTGGCCAACCTGCAGAAGTCGGGCCAGTTCTCGGTCGTGCCGCGCATCGCCGGCGGCGAGATCACGCCCGACAAGCTCATCGTCATCGGCGAGGTCGCCAAGCAGTACAACCTGTACACCAAGATCACCGGCGGGCAGCGCGTGGACCTGTTCGGCGCCGAGAAGCACGACCTGCCGGCTATCTGGGAGAAGCTGGTGAACGCCGGCTTCGAGTCGGGTCACGCGTACGGCAAGGCGCTGCGCACGGTCAAGAGCTGCGTGGGCACGACGTGGTGCCGCTTCGGGCAGCAGGACGCCGTGGGCTTCGCCATCTTCCTCGAGGACCGCTACAAGGGCATCCGGTCGCCGCACAAGATCAAGGGAGGTGTGTCGGGCTGCACGCGCGAGTGCGCCGAGGCGCGCGGCAAGGACTTTGGCTGCATCGCCACCGAGCGCGGGTACAATCTTTTTGTGTGCGGCAACGGCGGGACCAACCCCAAGCACGCCGTGCTGCTCGCGTCGGACGTGCCGCAGGAGCTTGCCGTCAAGTACCTCGATCGGTTCCTCATGTACTACATCATGACGGCAGACCGGCTGCAGCGCACGTCCAAGTGGCTCGAGTCGCTCGAGGGCGGCATCGACCAGCTGCGGCGCGTCGTCATGGAGGACGCGCTCGGCATCTGCGCGACGCTCGAGGAGCAGATGAGCTTCCTCGTTGGCACGTACGAGTGCGAGTGGAAGAAGGTGATCGAGTCGCCCGAGCTGCGCGCGCAGTTCGCGCAGTTCAAGAACACGAGCGAGACCCAGAGGGAGACCGCCATGTACGAGGTGCGCAACCAGCTGCTGCCCCGCTCGCCGCGCGCGGTGCCTCCCAAGCGCAAGGACTCGTCGACGCCGTCGTCGCCCAAGTCGCCCATGGCGCAGCTGGAGGAGAGCAACAGCCGCGAGTGGGTGGCCATGGGCGATGCGGACGCCTTCCTGCCCAACAGCGGCGGCGCCGTGCTGTACGGCGCGACGCAGCTGGCCGTGTTCAACGTGGTCGAGATCTGCAACGGCATCCAGAAGACGTCGTGGTTCGCGACGCAGAACATGTGCCCGTACGACGGTGCCTTCGTGCTGGCGCAGGGAATCGTGGGCGACCTGGACGGGCGGTCCAAGGTGGTCTGCCCCATGCACAAGCGCAGCTACGACCTGCTGGATGGCGACTGCCTCACGGAGGAGGGACTGCAGCTCGAGACGTTCCCGGCCAAGGAGGAGGACGGCCGCGTGCTCGTGCTGCTGCCGCCCGCCGACGAGCTGGACGCGCGCCTCGCCACCGACAAGTTCATCACCGACGACGAGCATGAGCACGAGCATCAACAGGAGCACCAACATGAGCACGAGACGGCCGAGGACGTGGGGAAGCTGACGCCCTGCAGCCTGGACTGGTGAGGCGGGTGGCTGGCTCCACGGTAACAAGGTTGCGACGGAGTGATTGTCATGGCGTATCAGTTGGATAATTGTCCAATCAACATCGATATTTGACTTATTTCAACTAATCAGGAGAGGAATCTGTGACAGAGACCATCACTCCTGCACGTCCGAGTTGAAGTTTGTCCGCCATTCACTCCGGGCGGAGGCGGAGGAAGCTCCACAAAGCAGCGCCGCCTTTCAAGCGGAGTGCCGGATGCCCTACCGTCGCCCTACTGTGGGACGGCACGTCCAATACGAACGAGAGCGTGGTGGTCTGGTCTGGCTGGGATTCCTCGGCGCGATAAAACTAATCCTATCCTGTTGGAGCCCCGAGCGCGTCGCCGCCGAGTGGGGCACGACCCGCTACTCGCCCTCCGCAGACCGCGGCCTCCCGCCCGTCCTTGCGGCGGGGGACAGGAGGCACGAGCGAACAAGCCTAGGCCTTGGTGACCTTCTTCTTCTTCTTGTTCTTCTTCTTGAGCGAGGAGGCGAGCAGCGCGGCCGTCTCGTCGTCCGGCTTCTTGTCCGAGTGCACGCGGTCGGCCGGGAAGGGCAGGCCCGTGATCTTGGTCGTGCCGTTGGGCAGCAGCAGCACCGTCACCTTGAAGTGCGCGATCTTGTCGCCGGCGCGGCCCTCGAGGATCGGGTAGGGCTGCAGCAGGTCGTGCTTGACACACTCGACGACGCCCATGCGCGCCTGCGCCTCGTCGTCAAAGACGCGGATGGAGAAGGGCAGCGTGGGGAACTTGGCGTTGATCTCCTTGAAGACGTAGCGCGACGCCTTCATCTTGAGGCGGTACTGCTTGTCCACCTGGCGCTTGAAGACGGTCGTGCGGCGCTCGCTGTGCACGGGCTTCTCGAGGCCCGTCGTGTAGCAAATGTCGATCGTGTAGACCTCGTTGGGCTCGAACGTGACCTTGGCCGTGCGGTTCTCCACGTCCATCTTCTGCGCGATCACCTTGTTGCCGTCGATGATGAAGCGCTTGAGCTGGTGCATGAGCGTGCCCTGCAGCGACTTGACGCCGTAGGCCTCCTCGAGCTTGCCGAGCGCCTCCGTCACCTGCAGGTTCGTGTTGCCGGGCTTGATGAGGCGCGCGCAGAGCTCGACGGCGTCGTTGGCGCACTTGAGCACGTCGGCCTCGGGGCCCGAGACCTCCGGGAAGGGCTGGTCGGCAGCCGAGCCCTCGGCGGGCACGACGGCCGTGTGCGCGACGACGGCGATGTAGCCGTCGATGTGGCAGCCGAGGTCGATCTTGACCCAGTCGCCGGCCTGCACGGCCATGGACTCGTTGGCCAGCGGCGACGCGTGGCAGATGATCTCGTTCACCGACACGCACGTGGGGAAGGCCACGCCCTTCTCCACCTTCTTGCTCTTGAAGATGGCGGCGCAGCGCTGCTGGATGATCAGGTCGCCGAACTGGCACAGCTCGACCACGTCCTTGCCCGCCACGAGCTGCGCCAGCACGCCCTGCAGCGCCGATTGCGCGATCTCGGACGCCAGCTTGTACTTGGTCACCACGTCCGAGTTGCTCAGGTCCTCGGCCGGCGCCTGCTGCGTCGTCGTCTCCTCCTCATTCTCGCTGTCGCTGTGCACCGAGCGCTCGTCGTCCGACATGGTGCCGCACTCAACCGATTGATTCCCTACTTGGCCGCCAAAGATTTCCGTCTGACAGGTAGGGCGAGGGGGCGGTTCTCCCCCAACCATCCGCCCCCCCCCTGTCGCGATCCCGGACTTAGCCGGAGGGTAACCGTACTTAGTCTTGCGGGCTGGTCTCCAACCCGTCGACCCGTTGACCCGGGTATGGGTCTGGCCCGGTCCCAGACCCGTCGGAAGACTCGCGCTGCTGGCAGCGACAAAACTGCTCGCTCGATACCCGACGGACGCCCACGAAGCGGAGCTTGGAGCGGCGGCGATGGCGGCTGTGGCGCCCAACTCGGTGGGCTGGTACATCCTCGAGGGCTACCCGTGGTGGCCCGTGTTCGTGTGCGACCAGACCAAGCTGCGCGCCAACCTGCACAACCTCGGTAGGCCGATCGTCCCACCTCTCGCCCTACCTCTCGCCCAACCACCCGCCCTACCGCGCTGACGGACGGACGCGGACGAACGTGGCAGGCAATGGGCACCGCGGCATCCTCAAGAAGGCGCGGGACTTCCCCAAGGACTACGCGCTCGTCTACTACTTTGGTTCCCACGAGTTGTACGTGCGACGCAAAGTGATAACAGGCCGCCCTACCTGCCGCCCTACTGACACACGATCTGCCTCCTTCGTCTGCCCGCCTGCCAGCTCGCTCGCGCCGCTGAACAAGGGCGTGGTGCTGCGGCCGTGGGACTGCGAGGACAAGGACACGTTCGTCAAGGGCCACCCAAAGCACCTGGCCAAACGCAAGGCCACCATGGACGATCTGCTCTACTCGATCCAGGAGGCGGAGGACTTCTTGGCACAGCCCGAGGATATCCGCCTGCCGCCCCACTTCGTGCCGTCGGACGTGGACCCGACGCTGGAGCCGCCGCCGCGCGTCACGCCCGAGGAGGAGGAGGAGGCGGACGGCGGAGAGGAGGGCGAGCCGGAGGACGACGCCGACATGGACGAGGCCGAGGAGGAGCACGCCGAGGACGAGGACGCGTCGGACGGCGAAGGTGCCAAGAAGAAGCCCAAGCAGAAGAAGGACAAGAAGGACAAGCCCGTCAAGAAGAAGAAGGAGCGGAAGAGCAAGGACAAGAAGGCCGAGCCCAAGGAGAGCCGCAAGCGCAAGAAGGAGCCCAAGAGCAAGGACAAGGGAGAGAAGCCCGCCAAGGCTGCCAAGGCCGCCAAGGTGACGCCCCAGAGTGATGTCAAGGGCGATATCAAGACGGAGAAGAAGGAGGCGCCGGTGGAGATGGTGGAGACGAAGGAGGAACCCAAGCAGGAGCCGCTGGAGGGCGACGAGCTGACGGCCAAGCTGGAGAAGGAGATCCGGTGGATCCTGCTCAACTGCCAGTTCGAGGAGATGACAACCAAGACGGTGCGCAAGCTGCTGGAGCGCCGGCTGGGTATGGACCTGCGCCACCACAAGGCGCAGATCAAGGAGGGCGTCGCGCGCGTCATCGAGTCGATGGAAGACGGCATGGACGGCCCCGTCGCCGCGGGTGGAGAGCCCGATGAGGTCGCTGCCAAGCCCGAGGAGTCAGGAGACAAGGAGGATACGGTCAAGGCGGAAGTCGTTAAGGCGGAGGTAGCCAAGGAGGAAGATGCCAAGGAGGAAGACGCCAAGGAGGAAGATGCCAAGGAGGAGGACGCCAAGGAGGAGGACGTGGCGATGGAAGACGTCAAGGAGGAGGACATCAAGGAGGAGGAAGAGAAGAAGGACGTCAAGGAGGAGAAGAAGGACGTCAAGGAGGAGAAAACTGTCACCGAGGAGAAGACCATCGCGGTGGAAAAGAAGACCGAGAGCCCCACGGAAGAGGATGGCGTCAAGCCGGAAAAGGAGGAGACGACGCCCTCGACCAGCGAGCGCCTTGCGGAGGCTGCCAGGCGCCTGGGAGCCGCGTCGGTCACAGACGAGCAGGTCCTAGAGGCACTGGCCTCGCTCGAGATCATCTCGTCCGTCGACCGCGAGGCGCTGGTCCAGTCTAAGCTCCAAGCGCGGCTTGTTGCGCTGCGAGCGCACGCCTCCGAGACCGTCAAGGGCAAGGTGGCCGCGCTAGCCAAGCAGTGGGGCGTCGAGGCGGCTCTGGCGCCGAAGAAGGCAGTGGACGAGAAGCGGCTGCTGGAGCTCAAGGTCAAGCTCGAGAGCGACAAGACGTCGCACGACGACGTGTTTGCGTGTCTGGAGGAGCTGGCGGAGGTGCGTGCTGGCTGTGAAGCAGTGTGTGTGCGGGTGCTCCGATAGAGGACTGACTGGTGGGCTGTTGGGGTGCAGATGCCCGTCAAGATCGCACACCTCAAGAAGACCAAGATCGCGCGCACGGTGGCCAAGCTGCGGCAGCATGCGTGCGTCCGCGTCGTCGTGAGCCTTGTGGGTGGAAGGCGTTCGTCTGACACTGGCAGTTGTGTCGCTATGCAGCAACGACCGCGTGTCCAGCAAGGCCAATTCGCTGCGCGACGCGTGGATGAAGCTGGCGACCAGGGACAGTGAGTCGCCGTCCTGCGGTGCCTCCCGCGTGGTGATGCAGGGGCTGACTTTGTTTGTCGCTGGCAGAGACGGAGGCGCTCAAGTCGCTGGAGAAGATGAACCACGTGCTGGAGCAGCGCGAGGAGGGCGACAAGGCCGACATCGCCAAGCTCGAGGTGCTGGACAAGCTGCTGGGCATGTCGCTGCGCACGCAGGACATCATAGAGTCCAAGATCGGCGTGGTCGTCTCCAAGCTGCGCAAGTCGAGGTGCGTGCGCTTGAGCAAAGAGCGTTTCCTTGTCCCTGCAGCAGCTGACGCCTTGTCTGGTCGGCGCAGCAACCCCAAGGTGGCCAAGGCGGCGGCGGCGCTGCGCAAGAAGTGGAAGAGCGAGGCCGGGGCCGCGTGAGGCGCGTCGGATCCGTTGTTTCTTTATTGCGGACGGGGGGAGTCCGTCCGTCAGGGCAATTATCGCGTTGGAACCGATGTGTGAGTGCGTGCGTGGGTCAGTGGGTCGTGTCGAGTGCAGGGGATTGCCGAATCGGTCACATCGTTATATAGAGCCGCGCTACGCTACCGTGCCGTCGTCTCACGTGAGGCTCGCGCTGGGCTTGAGCTTGTGCAAGACGCTGGACGCCATGGACGGCTTGCGCTCGCCCAGGCCGTTGCCGACCGACCCGTAGCTGGACGACGACGACAGGTTCGGGTCCGTGGACGGCGACAGCGACCGCTGCGGGGATGGCTGCGGCTGCCGCGGGGTGTGGTGGTGCGGGGGCGTCATCATGATGGGCGGGGTCATCATGGTGGGCGTGGACGGCGGCGGCGGCGGGGGCGGCGGTCGCTGCAGCGTCTGGCCGCCCCTGCCAGGCGTGGACGGGGCCCCTCCGGCCGAGGCCGAGCCCGTGGACGTGGTGCGTCGCAGCGGCTCTCGCTCGAGCGCCGCGCGGCTCGACGTCGTCAGCGCGGACGTGGAGGCCGGCGAGGCGAGCGCGGCGCCGCGGCTGGGCGGCGTGGGCGCCTCGGTGCTCTTGCGGCGCTGGCTGTGGCGGCACGACACGCAGACGCGCACGCTGGTGGCGCCGACCTCGGGCAGCGCTAAGTCGACCTTGGGGCAGCACTCTGCGCAGCAGATCTCGCCGCAGATGCGGCAGTGGTGGCGCCGGCGCGAGAAGCCGAAGCGCGCGCCGCACGCGCGGCAGCCCGGGCGTTCGCGGTCGCGCACCCAGTGCGGCTGCGTGGTGAGCAGTGAGTGCGATAGCCTTCGGCTCGTGATGACGGCCTCGATGCGGCCCAGCCGAGCGCACAGCGCGCGCAGCTTGGCGCGGCGGGCACCCGCCGGCAGCTGCGGCCGCTCCAGGATGGACGCGACCAGCTGTACCTCGACGCAGGGCGGCGAGCGCGGGCTCGGCGGCCGCTGGCGCACCATGATGCCCACAGGCTGCACGTTGCGCGGGCGGCCGCCCAGCTCGTCCAGCCACGGCTGGCACTGCGGCAGGTAGCACGAGCGCAGCGCGCGCACGAACATTGGCTGCGCGGCGCTCCTGCCGTCGCCGCCCCAGTCGTTGACCAGCTCGCACTCGTAGTCGAGCAGGCAGTAGGCGGCGCGCGCGCCGAACATGCGGCTGGGCTTGTCGCCCACGGCCCACTTGATGCTTAGGTTGCCCTGGTGCCCGCCGCGGGCCATCGCGCGCCGGTAGCCGGCCATGTACGAGTCCGAAGCGTCCGCCGGCGCCGGGGCCATGGGCGGCGACGGCTGGCTCGACCAGCTGTGCGCATGGCTGTAGCTGCGGCTCGCCGTCGACGCGGCCGTGTCCACCGACTGCAGCCGCGTCGTGCGGCGAGAGGAGGGCAAAGATGACGCCGACGACGCCGCTGCGGTCACGGAAAGCGGCAGCCCGACGTTGAGCGCCGCCAGGTCGTCCTGCACCACGACGGCGTCGGCGTCGTCGTCGTCCGACTCGGAGCCCGAGGACTCGCCCTCGTCTTCGTCGGCGCCTTCGCCGTCGTCGCTCGCGTCGTCCGCGCGTCTCCGCTGCCGGCCGCTCTTGGCCACCTCGACCGTCGCCGAGGGCGGGGGCTGCTGCTGTCGACGCGCAGCCAGCGGCAGGCGCTTGCGTGGGCCCTGCGGTTGCTGCGGCGGCCGGTTGTCGGCCTGGTCCTGCGTCGGGCGGACGCGGCGCCGGCGGCGGCGGTAGACGAAGCCCGAGCCGGCGACCTTGACGCCCACGAGCTGCTGCATGGCGGTGTCCATGTCGCCGCGGTCGGATCGGATGAGCAGCTCGACGACCTCCTCGAGCGCCGCCGACGGCAGCACGGCCACGCACTTGACCAGGAACTGCTGCAGCACCTTGCCGCCGCCGTCCAGCGCATCCAGGTCGCCCTCGTCGTCCTCGAGCGCGCCGTCGTCGCTCAGGCTCGACGCGCTACCCGCCGTGGCGATCCCCGCCGCGGCGTCGCCGCCCTCGGCCCTCCAGAGCAGCGCATTGGTCCCGAGCGGCGCCACGCGCTCCATGAGCTTGACGCTGACGCCCGAGCTGCTGCTGCTGCTGCTGCTGCTGCCGCCGTCCGAGGGGGCTGCCGCGGGGCTCCAGTTGATCGAGTCGATGCCGAAGCCGAAGAGCGCGAGCGACGCGCGCGCTTGCGCCTCGAGCTCCTCCTCGAGCGCGCGCGGGAGGGCCGTGGGCGGCAGCGACGGCCCGGGGAAGGCCGCCGAGGACGACGAGGAGGACGACAGCGAGGCGGACGACGCGGCGCTCGCCAGCAGATTGCTGCTGCTGCCGCCGCCGCCGCTGAACGAGCTGGTGGACCGCAGTAGCCGCGACGTGCTGTTCATGTGCATGGCGGGCGCGACCGACGCGCAAGAGACCGAGAGAGCCCTACCGGCCCGAATGTGGAGGGCGAATGGGGGGGAGGAAGACGCCCGCCGATGAAGATGATGCGGACGTGTTCTTGATGGTGGGGCGGTAAACTATTTACGCATCTAGGTGGAAGTGGAGTGGGGATATGGAATATTTACGCATCTGGGCGAGAGGAGCAGGCATTGAGGGCAGAAGGAGATAGTATTTACGGATATAGACGATGGGAAATGGAAGGAGGCGGAGGATGGACAACGCAAAATTGTAATTTATGAAGTGATGGTGTCCCTTGAGTCGACCCTTGCGGAGGTATACACTTCCTCGCAAAAGTATACGCTTCAACGCGTTCAACCCGACCAACCAACCCACCGAGACTCGCCCACACGCCCACACACTTTGCTCACAGGCCACGCGCTCGACTCTCGTTATTAAAGCTACTACACGGGGAGGAGGCCCGCCACAGGCCACTTACTACACCGAGGGCCCTCCCACGGCCGGCTCGCAGGCCCACAGGACCACAGGCTCCCAGGCTCACAGGCTCACAGGGCCTCCACGAAGCCCATGAGGTCCGAGCTGTCCCCGTCGTCGCCGCCGCTGCCGCCGCGGCCCTGGCCGTCCGGCACGTCGTACGACAGGCCCGAGAGCCCCGGGCCGTCCATGTCCAGCATCAGGTCCATGCCGCCAAGGTTGGATGGCGACAGGTCGCTGCCGAAGCCCATGTAGCCGCCGCCGCCGCCCAGGTTGGACGGCATCTGCAGCAGCGAGCCGTCCATGCCCCCGTACAGGCTGTCGTCGATCGACAGTCCCAGGCCCGAGCTCATGGACGGGCTCTCGTTGCGCGACGCCGCGCTTGGCGCAGGCTGTTGCTGCTGCTGCTGTTGCTGCTGCTGCTGCTGCTGTTGCTGGGCCTTTTGCTGCGCTTGGGCTTGCTGGGCCTGGGCTTGCTGCTGCTGCTGCTGCTGTTGCTGCTGCTGCTGCTGCTGGCGCTGTGATGACTGCTGCGCCTGGGCCTGCGATGTTGCAGGCGCCTGGCTGTTACCCGTGCGCTGAGTCTTTTGCTGCTGCTGCTGCTGCTGCGCCTGTTGCTGCTGCTGCGCCTGTTGCTGCTGCTGCTGCTGCT
>JAADYH010000476.1:0-20228 GCA_023338125.1 Phytopythium aichiense | reverse complement strand
GGGATGCTCGGCGCAAGCAGGCTGAAGGCGTACAGGCGGGACAACCGTTGAAGGAGGCAGAACAAGAACACGTGAGTGGAAAGACTGGTAGCCATGCGTTGCAGAGAGACATCGCCACTCACGTTCACATCGCCGAAGCATCGCGAGACCAGAAGGATCGCAGTGTTTCATCGTCTAATCTCTCAGGCCGACGTATAAATAGCGGCTCGCTCTCGGTTTCTCCTCTCGGCCTTCCTGCCTCGCGGTATTTCAGGCCGCCGCTCGCATGCCCAGCGGCCAGTGAGCTCACGACAGCCCACAGACGCTGTCGGTGTCCACACGAGCTGCCGAGCTGATGCCGTCGCTGCGGAACCTGAGCCGCCGCAGCCGGCGCCGGTCGTCCACAGCCGCGATGGCGTCCGAAGCGCTGCCGAGCGTGTTCCGCACGCGGCCGCGCTCGGGGTCGTCCGAGCTGCTGCAGCTGAGCGAGATCCGCAGCGCGTTCGACCCCAACTCGCGCGGCATCCAGCGCTGGCACCAGCTGCGGTTGCTCATGATCCTGTACGAGGCGCTCGCCATCCCGTTCCTGTGCGTCTTCACCTCGCACGTCGACGCCACCACTATGCGCAGCTACCTCTCGGGCGTCTACCTGTGCGAGGCGCTCTTCTGCGTTGACGTGTACGTGCAGCTCAACATGGGCTACTACGAGGACGGCGACATGCTGCGCGACTCGCGCAAGTCGCGGCTCAAGTACCTGCGCTCGCCGGCCTTCGCGCTCGACGTGCTGGCGCTCGTGCCGCTCTCGCTGCTGCGGAGCAACGCCGCGTCCGTGTCGCTCGCCGAGCTCGACCTGACCAAGCTGCTGCGCGTGTGGCGCCTGCTGGAGCTCATCTCGAACCTCGACAACCTCTACGCGCGGCACTTCGCGCTGCTCAAGCTCGCCAAGGTGCTCGGGCTCACGCTCGTGCTCTCGCATCTGGTCGCCTGCGGCCGCTTCCTCTTCGGCACGGACGCGCACCACGCCGACCCGTGGGTGCAGCAGGTGCACGGCGACGACGCGCACGAGCGGTCTGTGCAGACCGAGTACCTGGCCGCCGTCTTCTGGGCCTTCGGGCTGCTCACGGGGCTGTTCGAGGGCGAGCTGCCGCAGACCAGCACGGCCTTCGCCTTTACCATCTTGGTGGCCTTCTGCGGCTTCTCGCTCTTCACGTACCTGTGCGCCACCTTCTTCCTCCTGTCCAAGTGCGAGAGCGGCGCCTCGGAGACGGCCGAGGCACGCGTCAACCAGCTCAAGCACTTGCTGGCCTTCCACCGCGTACCCGACGAGCTCAAGGAGCGCGCCGTCGAGTACCTCAAGCGCTACCACACGCAGGCCGAGGCCAACGACCGGCAGGCCGCCAAGCTGCTGTGCCCATCCATCGCGAGCGACATCCAGATCGAGCTGCTGCGAGATGCCGTGGCGCGCATCCCGGTCTTCGCCGGTTGCGATCTGCGCTTTATCAATGCCGTCACGAGCCTGCTCGAGCTCGTCTCCTTCCCCGCGCACTACACGCTCTTCCACGCAGGCGACCGAGGAGACGCCATGTACGTCGTGCACTCGGGCGTGCTGCACACGGTCGTGGACGGCGTCAAGGTGCGCGAGCTGCGCAAGGGCAGCTACTTCGGCGAGGTGGCTGTCTTTGCGCGCCTGCCGCGTTCCGCCGCCATGGTCACCACCACCTACTGCACGCTCTATCGCCTCTCGCAGTTCCACGTCGACAAGCTGCTCGACGGGTACCCGCGTTACGCCAGGCAGATCGCCTCCACCGTGCGTACCATCATCGGCGCGAGCACAGACAAAGTGCAGAGTGACGGGGACAGACGTGCAGAGGGCGAGAACGACGGTCGGTCGGCGTCCTCTACAGCATCGGGGGCGGCGCGGGGGCGAGCGCGTCTCGTCCTGTCGTTTCCGCAGCTCGTGAGGCTCAAGCAGGCCGTCAAGGCGCTCGCCAATTCCAAGGCGCTCGCCAAGAAGGCTGGTGCGACGGTCGAGCCGCTGGCATTGCAATCGGCCGCGACGCCGGTCGTGGGGAGCGAGAAGAGCGCCGGACGCGCGCACGCTTCGCCACAGGTGGCAGCAATCTCCACAGTAACATCAACACCGATATCAGTTGCTGCGGGAGGCCCCAGACTTCCCAGATCAGCACACAAGCCCTCGGTCGACGCTCAAACCGAAGCTGCACTCGTTGACGCCTCGTCAGCGACTCCGATTGCTGCAAGGAGTCCGACAGCTCCGTCGGTGACAGACGCCCCACATGTCGAGCCTTTGGCGCCTCCGCCTCGGCGCCTGGAGACCAAGCACTCATCTCGGTTCGATATGCAGCTTCAGAGCATCTTGAGAGACTCGTCGACGTCTGGCAGCTCCAAGGGACCGAAACTGCGGGCGTTCATGAGCGACAGCAGAGAGGTGGAGAGGCGAAGCGCGTCGCTCGTGGCCAAGCTGCAGGCGCGCCGCCTCTCGCTCAAGGTGTACCCGTCCACGCCACATGCCCCATTGCCCAAGTTCCAGTCGCAGCAGCAGTTGGTCGAGCAGAAGGAGGCGGAGGCGGTTCGGCGACCGTCGTTTTTGCTCCAGGGCTTGAACGCGCTCCAGTTCGTCCGCACAAGCTTCTTCGGCGGCCGAGATCGCGTCGCCCCCACCGGCGGGCCCGACGCCATTCGCGGCTTCTACGATAACGTCCAGGGTTCTGGTGCACTGTCTCCGCCGCGTCCTCACTGGTGGTCGCGGCTGCTGCTCAAGCAGTGCATCGACGTCAATACGCGGGCTCGGGTAGCGTGGGTGGTGGCGATGCAGCTCGTGTGCTGCTACGACTGGGTGCTCGTGCCGCTCGAGCTGTCGTTCAAGCTCTCGGACACGCCGGCCGCGTGGGCCATCGACGCGCTCAATGCCATCGCCGACACGCTCCTGTGGGCGGACATGTATGCCAGTCTCAATCTGTCTTTCTTCGTCAACGCTGAGAAGATCTCGGACACGACGCGCAGCGCCGAGAGGTACCTGCACAGCTGGTCGTTTGCGCTCGACCTGCTAACATCGTGGCCGTACTGGGTGTTTGCTCCCCGCCGGTTCGTCACCTCCAGCGGCGGAGTGTTGCGCCTCCCGAGGCTGTTGCGGGTGTGGCGGACGCGCGGGTACATCACCGAGGCAGACGAGTTCCTGCACTTCAACAGCAAGCAGCGGCTGCTGCTGTTCGGGATGCTGCTCGTCATGCTCTACCACATCGTCGCGTGCATCTTCTTCAGCATCACGTACATCGAGGGCTTCAGCCTGGCTGAAAGCGCGTGGATCCCGTCTCACGACGTGGAGCTGCACAGCGTCAACGCGAGCCACTACACCGACTACGCAGGCAACCTAATCGCAGTTGATAGCGCCGAGTTCGTGTCGCTGCGCGCGACCCAGTACTTCCGCGCGCTGTACTACGCGGCCAACGTGCTGGCCGCGCTTGGGCGAACGATAGAGCCGGCGAGCGACGTGCAGTACGTGGCGGCGCTCGGCTTCATGCTCAGCGGCTTCGTCATCACGGCGATTGTCGTCGACGAGGTCATGAAGCGCTTCACGGCGTCCGCGTTTGAGCAGAAGGAGTTCTTCGAGGTGCGCACCCGCATCCAACTCTTCCTCAAGCGCCAGGACGCGCCGCTCGCCATCCACCAGCGAGTCAACTCATTCCTGGACTTTTGGTGGTCGGCGCACCGCGGCGCTATCGTCGACGAAATTCTGCAGGAGCTACCCGAATCTATCAAGCGTGACATCGTCCGGAGTATCTGCGCGCCGGCGCTCGAGACGCTTGGGCTCATGTTCGAGCTGACCAACGACACTGAGAACGAGATCAACACAGATGCCCACTCGAGGCAACAACGAACCAGTAGTGACGTCCACAATGCCACCAGGTCCGCTGTTGATGACGACGACATCACCGATCCAGTCGACGACTCGCCACCGTCGCCGCGAAGTCAAATCGAGACTATCGTGCTCGACAACGCGAAGTTCGTGCTGTACGGCCAGCACGAGGTCATCTACCGGCCAGGCGACTACGCGGCAGGACTTTTCTTCCTGCTTGAGGGTTCTGTGTCGATGGTGGTGGACGGCGAAGGCCCTCGGAGGGTTCCAATCGGTGGCTTCTTCGGCTCGGCTGCACTCCAGAGGCTTGGGGTGAATGCTGGGATCTCTGCCGTGAACACTAACAGCCAAAACCGTGACGCTGCGTCCATCAGCTACACAGAACTCGTGACAGCGGTGAGCGGCTGCATCGTTGTCTACTTGTCGCGTGAGCACTTGTACGGCATGACGCGATGCCTCCCGTCGCTGCCTGCCATGCTCTGGCAGCTGGAGCGACAACTTCGACACGTCACAGTCACACGAACCACGGAGCTGAAGCTCATCCGGCCTGGCATGCTGCGGATTGCGTCGTCGCACCCTCCTCCTCTGCGCCGCATGCACCGAGAGACGTCCTTGCTCAACTCGCTCGTTCAGCTGTCGCACAAGTACGCGTCGTGGAACAACGCCATGACGTTCGACCCTGACGCCGCGACGGTGCGCGGGTGGGACACGCTCGTGTTCGCGCTCTCAGGGGTGCAGTGCGCGCGCGTGATGGTCAACCTCTGCCTCGGCGTCTCTTCCCCCAGCGGCGGCTTTCACAGCACGGACAACGAGACGCTGGTGCTGGAGCTCGTTTTCCTCATCGACATGTACGTGCAATCCCGTCTGGGGTTCTACCAATTCGGCAACAAGATCATGGACCGCGACGCCATCCGCCGCCACTACTTCTTGTCCGCGGTCTTCGTGGTCGACGTCGTGGCGCTGGTGCCGCTGTTCGCCATCAACGCAGTGCTTCCTAGCCGATTGGAGGTGCTCAATCTGAACAAGATGCTGCGCGCGCTCAAGTTCCCGCGGCAGCTGCACTCGTTGTCGACGCGGTTCGTAACGTTCATGGTGCAGATCCGGCTGCTCAAGCTCGCCTTCTACACGTTCTTCGCCACGCACATTCTCGGCTGCATCTGGTTCGACTTCGCCGCCAACAACTCGGGTCTCCACACAGTGATCAGCAGCACTGCAGCGGGAGCTGATGGGCATTCAGCCGCCGCTAGTAGCGCTCACAGAACCATCACCGACGCGCTGCTAAGCTTCGGGGATAATGAATGGCTTCCCCCTGTGCGACTGGAACACGAGTCGCGGCTGCTGCAGTACTTGTCGTCGCTGTTCTGGGCGTTCGGGCTCATGTCGGCGTCCAGCACAGGCGAGCTGCCGAAGACCGTGTCGCAGTCCATCTTCAGCGTGATCACCATGACGACGGGCTTCTTCCTGCTCGCATACGTGATCGGCAACTTCTCGGACATCATCGAGCTGCAGGAGTCGGACAACAAGCACTTCGTGGCACAAGTGAGCTCGTTGCGAAAGCTGCTGCACCACTTCAAGCTACCCGCGGGCGTGGAGGACAAGTTCAAGAAGTACTTTTTGTTCAAACGCTTCCACTCCATCACGCAGGAGCACGTGCTGGAGCGCGTGCTGCCGCCGTCGCTGGTCGTGGATATCCGCCTGTTCCAACTGCAGCCCATGATCGTCAAGGTGGCCTTCCTTGTGGGCATGGAGGAGTCCGTCACCCGCATGCTCGTGTCGCTGTTCACGCAGGTGCTGTTCGTCAAGGACGAGTACATCTGCCGCTTCGGAGAGGAGGGCCGCGAGATGTTCTTCATCTTCACGGGCGTGCTCGACATCTACATCCCTGTGCAGACGGAGGTCGGTCTGCCCGTCGCGGCAGGTGGCAAACACAATGAAGAAGCTCTCCGAAAGGTGAACACAATCACGGCTGGAAGCTACTTCGGCGAGGCCGCGCTCTTCACCAACGCGCCTCGCAACGCGTACGTCAAGGCCAGCACATCGTGCATCTTGTACCAGCTTTCTCGCCAGTCGCTCGAGCTTGTATTCGAGCGCTTCCCCGACTGGAAGCAAAAGGTGCTGCGCATCGTCAGGATCCAACAGCAGCAGCAGCAGCTCACGCGTCTCGCACAGGAGGCGCAGGCGAGCTCAAGCGCACAGACCGGCGCTGGTAAGCAACGGGGCATGCGGCGGACGGTGTCGCGAATGGACATGCTCAACACTCGTGCCGAGGGTATCGAAGAGCTTCTGCTGAGCAATAGGCGAACATCCACCGCCCACGCGCATTCGTGGGCCATTGTTGCTCAGCGGCGCGCGCGAATAGCGACAGTTGGGAAGAAGCTGTTAGCGCCGCACCTAGCCCGGCTGCGCAGGCTCAAGACGCTGCTGCTGCGCGGCACGGATATTCAGAGCAAGTACTACCGCGGTTGGCTGTGGTTGGTGACGGCCTGTGCCATGTTCATGGCATTCGTGCTTCCCTACCGCATCGCTTACGACTCGCTGGACCGCAACACGTTCGCACCGGGGCTCACTCGAGTTCTCGAGGGCTTCAGCGAGCTCGTCTTCTGGTGGGATGTCTGGTTCCACTTCCACGTGCGAGAGAGCCACGAAGCCATGGAACTGTACGAGCAGGACCACCTGCAGGGATACAAGCGCGAGCGGCTGCTGGTGGACATCGCTGCAGCCTTCCCGCTCGACCACTTCCTCTCGAGCTTCGTGGCGGCTGCCGTGGGGTCCGATCCGACAAGCGTTCGTCGGTGGCTGCGCCTCAACCGGTGCCTCAAGATGGTCAACTTTGTCTACTACCGTAACGAAGTCACGCGGCGCAGCGTCGCGTACGAGGCCAACCGCGTCGTCACCCTCTGGCTACAATACCTGCTGGTCATCTTCTGGGCGTCGTGCGCCTACTTTGCCGTGTCGATGCACGAAGGGTTCGGCGACGAGTGGCAAGCCTGGCGGCCGCCGTATGTTCTCGACCTGTCCGACGACCCGCCGCCCGGACTGCTGCTGCTGCGACTTCTCCGCGGTTTCTTCTACGCGACCACGGCATTCGTTAAGAAGGGCAGGACGTTTGTGCCCACGGCGGAGCTCGACACGTCGTTCAGCATCGTCGTGAGCTTTGTGGGCCAGATTGTCATGGCCATCATGATCAGCGAGATCGCAAATGTGTTCCTCCTATACATCGACAACGAGGTGCAGTTCCGCAAGAACCATATCACTGTCGAGCACTTCCTCGCGCGCGCCAAGGTCAGCGGGCCGCTCAATCTGCGCGCGCACGCCTTCCTGGCGTCCTGGTGGTCGTCCCACGCGGGTATCGACTACCAAGTCATCTTTAACGAACTGCCACAGTCAGTGCGCACCGAAGGGATATTTCACATTGTTGCCAAGCCACTCTCCAAGTTCACGGAGCGCATCTTACGCCCCCTGCTGCCTCGGTACGTGGACGCATCAGTCGTCGCAGTCGACGCGATCGAAGGCAGCGTCCCTCAACTGGCGCAAGCAATCGCGCAGAGGCTCCGGTTCGTGGGATACCCGCGCGACGAGAACGTTATTGTGGAAGGCAGCGTGTGTCGAGCCATGTACTTCGTCGTCAAAGGCTACCTGGTGTCCAAGAGTGTGTCCAACCCGACGATTTACCACGGCGGGAGGTTCCGCAGCGGGGACTTCTTTGGAGATTCTGGGCTGCTCGGGCACTCCATCAGCCTCTTCACCATCACGGCGGTCCGAGCGTGCGACTTGTTCGTACTCGACGCTCAGCAATTGGAGGAGATTATTCGCGGGCACCCGTTCTTCGCGATCGCTCTCCAAGTCGCGACGATCGTCGTGAAACGGAAGAAGACGGTGGAAGATCTCTTCTGCGACGACGACAGCGCTGTCATCGCTCAGGCCACGCGCGTTGAGAACATCAGCAGTCATTGCGAGACGCACCTACACTTGCGAGCCGGAGGTGTCAGCGATCAACAGCCAGTCCAACACCACCAGCCTTCACATTCGCAACCAGGAGAGCGGCTATCGAGTGAAGAGCAGGCAACTATCGACAGACTGAAGAAGTTGGTCGGCGCGCAGTCGTCGGAGCTCACGTGGCGGGCAGCCTTCCGCCAGTTCACGGAGCTGATCCAAGCCCGAGGGTCGATGGACACGGACGATCAACTTGGTGAGAGCACGATGAGCAAGACCGATGGGGGGAAGCAGCAGCCGGCGGGCGGGCCAACTAGCGCAGGAGTAAGCCACATCGTTCACCTAATGTAGCATTATAGAACGTGCACCTCCACTGAATGCTATCGGTGCGTGCTTGACCTGCCCTGAAGGCTATCTGCGTGAGGCAGTTTGGCCTTGTTCTGGACAAGAGATTTGCGTCAACAGTCTGTCCACAACGATGAAGAAGGCTGCACCGCTGACGCTCAGCGCTCGGAGGCTTCTGGCATCGCAGGTACACCCAAAACTTCGACAATCCTCATGCGGTTCCTCATCGTTTGCCGAGCGCTCCGTGGTGAGACTTGAATCGGCTCAAGAAGCCCAAAAACTGGTTCGATCCTCAAGTGACTCGCGTTCAGTCCTCCATCTCCATCAGTCGCTCGAGCCGCATCAAGATCTTGGTCAGGTTGTTGATCTTGGTTTCAAGGCGTTGCTCGGTCAGTACGACTCGCTCTTCGATCGACTGCTGCATGTCAAGCAGCCGGAGCAGGAGCTGCTCCTCGTCAATCATAAAGCTGCGCGAGGAGCGTGAGGACACACTCAGGTCCTGCTCGAACGTCTTCTTTGATTGCATTCGTGGCATGGCCGGTGGTCCTGGCGTCGCACCTGCTTCTCCCCAGACGCTTGGCGCAGAAGGCACTGCCCCTGGCCGAGAGCTTGTATCGCCTTGAGTGTTTGCGAGCTGCCGGACTATTGACTTCATCGTAGCGACTTGTTTGATGCTCGGGAAAGCGGGCCGCGTTGAACCGGAGGGCGACGAAGACGTCGCGGCTTTTGAAAAGGCTGAGGAGCTGGTGCGCTGCACCATCTCGACGTCCGAGACGCCCATCTGACCCATCATGGCGCGGTTCTGCAGCATCTCAAGGTCGTGTCGGAAGCGCGCGAGCTCCTCGTCCTCGAGCATGCCACTGTTGTCCGTGTCGTAGACGTTGATGACATCATCGATGTCGAGGTGGATGTTTTCCGTGACGGCGTGGAAGCGCTCCAAGATGGCTTGGATCTCGTCGCGACAGAGCATGCGCTTACCCTTGAGGTAGTCGACGTTGGTCTTCATGGTCTCGTGGATGACCGATTTCATGACCTTCTGGAAGTTGGTGCCGATCACCGTGATCGGCAGCGCCAGCACGATCATGCCGGTCAGCACTGTTGCGCACCCGATCATCTTGCCTAGTACGGTCACGGGCGTCATGTCGCCGTACCCGACAGTCGACATGGTCACGATGCTCCACCAGAAGGACGATGTTATGCTGCGGTACGGATTGGGGTCGACGCAGATGCACTGGTTGCGCTCGCCAGCAGCGATCGCCGCTGCCGCTGCCGGCGTCCCCGCGACTGCCGCGCCAGTGATAATGCCAGTGCTTTTGTCAATGAAGCCGCTGCAGTCGCCAATCCAGCCGCCACTGCGGCACCCGTCGGGCGTGAGCTCGGCGAAGTAGACGGCGCTCGAGAAGATGATCATGGCGATGGCCATGAGGAAGATGAGCATCGACAGCGGCTTGACGCTCGTGGCGATGGCCTGCACGAACACCTGGATGGCCGACGAGTACCGCGACATCTTGAGTACGCGCGCGACGCGGGTGAGGCGCACGATGCGCACAGCACCGAGAGAGCCCGCGTTCTTGACGGCGAGGATGGTTTCGAGATAGTAGGGCATAATGGCGGCGATGTCAATCCAGTTGGCCAGGGCTGTCAGGCAGCGAGATTAGAGTAGATGTTAGCGAACCAAACTCAAGCAGAGATGTCGGGACAGCGTTTCGGCAACTCACAGCGGAAGAACGCGACCTTGCTCGGACAGAAGAGTATGCGCACGCCAAGCTCGACGGTGAAGACGATCGCACACAAGGTCTCGATGTACCCGAGCTCGGTCTCAAAGTCGTCCAGCGCGGGTTCTGTGTTTGCAATAAAGGTCGTCGTCGACAGCACGATGAAGGCGAACACGGTCACGGACACGTAGTACGCCCCCGACGACGAGTTCGGGTCGTCCACGAGCAGCCAAACGGTTTGACGGAAGCCTCTCGGCTCGTTCGAGTCGTACATCGTTTCGCTCTGAGACACGAACTCGGATCTCCGCCTCGATTCATCGCGCTCCAGCGCTGGCGGGGCCTGGGAGAGCGCAGCGGCTGGCCCCACCAACGTCGCCTTGCGGTCTTCTGTGCTGAGCGTATCGTCTTCAGGCGTCGGAGTGACTGCGACCGAGCTGTGGCGAGTGGAGCGCAAGCTGCGATTGCTCCGCGCATTGCTGGGGGCGATCTTGCTACTCGAGCGATGGGACGCCATGTTGGCCTGCACGCGGGACATGTTGGAGTTGTGCAGCACCGACCGCCGCTTGGCCTCTCTCTCGATGACCTTGGACAGCTTGAGCGCCGTGTCCGTCAGCTCCAGCGGTGCCCCCGATATCGACATGGTGGCTGGAGTGGTGAGGCTTCGGTCAATGCCCGCTCGTCGATGAATATCAAGGTGTTCTGTCCGAGATGCCGCGGTGCGAGGAGATCGAAGCCGTCGCCAATGGCCTGATGCCGCCGCTGCTGCTCGATGGTGAGAACAGCCCGGACGGCGACAACGCTTTTGCCCTGCCGATGAGCGCGACCAGACAGGACTATATATACTCGCTCCAACGCCGTGCACTTGGACAAAAACAGCCAACGAGTCACGCTCGCCAACTGCTTCCTCGAGTGCACTTGCTTTGATCACCAGTGCGGATCAAAACCAAAAGGAGACGACGGATTCAATTCCTGTGCCGCGAGATGCAGATTACAGCACGTCACATCACGCCAAGTCACTTTGCTTCATTGGCATCCTGCACCACTTCGTCGTCGGCGGAAGCTTCCTCAGCGACACTGACGGGCTTGTCACTGCTCTTGGCGGCGCTTGCAGCAGCCAGCCGCGCGAGCCTGGCAGCTTCGAGCTTGGCGGCACGGTCGGTAATCTTGGCCTCCTCCTCCTTCTCCATCTTCCACTGGTCGTAGGGCTTGCTGACGTAGCCGAAGGGCAACAGCTCGAGCGTTCGCAGCCACTTGGCGTACGTGCGCGTGGCCTCCTCATGCTTGATGATGTGGTCAAAGATGAAATCGCGCTTGAACTGCTCCACCCTTTGCGCGATCTCCGGGTCGTCCAGCGTCAGCGGTGGGTGCGACGCCTGGATCGCGTCCTGC
Organism: Phytopythium aichiense; assembly: GCA_023338125.1. Taxonomy (NCBI): domain Eukaryota; phylum Oomycota; class Peronosporomycetes; order Pythiales; family Pythiaceae; genus Phytopythium; species Phytopythium aichiense. The sequence goes on along the minus strand of JAADYH010000476.1, from coordinate 8,993 downwards.
ACCCGGTTGTTGTACACCTCGAAGTGCGCCTGCGCGAGGTACAGCCCGACGCTAGGCGCCTTGGGCAGGTCCATCTTGTCCATCCGCATCGCGCGCTCGACCGCGGACGCGTCCGTCACGCCAGCGACGATCTCCACCGCCGTGCCGATCATCTTGCGGATGTGGTGCAGCAGGAAGCTCTGCCCGACCACGCGCAGGCGGATCCACTCCATGTTGTTCTGCACGAACGGCCGGTCGGCCGCAAACGAGATGATGAACCGCAGGCACTGCGGGTTGGACGGTTCCAGCTTGGACGTGAAGTTGTGAAAGTTGTGCGTGCCCTCGTACAGCTTGAGCACTTCGTTGATGCGCTCGTACGCGTCGTCGCTGAGACGAAATTGGCGGTGAGCCTCCAGCGTCGAGGCATCGATCACCAGGTTGCTGTCGTAGCCTTCCTCCGACTCGTAGTTACCGGCCGACCACTCTGACGGTTCGACGCCGCCCTTGTCGCCAGCCGGCCCACGCTTGTCGAAGATGAACGTGGGCGCCAGGTACTCGTACGTGCGCTGGTCGCACGTGTTCTTGGCGTTGAAGTTCTTGGTGACCGTGACCATGTGCACGACGCGGATGTCGGCGGGCAGCGCGACGTTCACCCGGTCCACGAACCCGGCCACGTCGTCGCCGACGTGCAGCTTGGCCGTCAGCAGCTGGCCGGCCGCGTGCACGCCCTTGTCCGTCCGCGCGGCGCGGCTCCAGCCGATCTACGGCGTCAAGCACGGTTAGCGCGGCCTTGAGGGCACCGGAGCGACCAGGGCGAGACCCACCTTTTGCAGGAAGCCGTAGTTGCTCTCGGCGATGCCGCCGGCCTCGAACAGCGCGCGCTCGAGCTCGGCCTCGATGGTCTTAACACCCTCGTTCCTGCGCGTCAGGCGATCGTCAGTCGTCAGGCTCCGGTACGTCACAGCACTGTTGTTGCGAGGGTAGTGCAGTGCAGACGGCCTCACATCTGCATGCCCGAGTAGTTCTTGCCGCAGAAGGCGAGCCAGATGCCGTAGCGGCGCTTGGCGAACGGCGAGGCCGCCACGGGCGCCGGTGGCGGCTGCAGGCGCGCGCGCGCCGCCGCGTACGAGCCGGCGTGGATGGTCTCCGGGAAGCCCTCGCGGCGGTCCGTCCGGGCCGGCGCGCCCGCCGCGTCCTCCTGCCGCTGGTCGCCGCGCGCCTGCTTGTTCTTGCGGCGCACGGCCCAGTGCGTTGCCTTGCGCTTGCCTGCCATCAGAGAGAGACACACACGCAGAGGGAGGTGGAGGTGGACCCGGAGCGTTGACCGGCGATAATGGCGCGAAGAGTGGCAGTGGTTGGCGCCAATCCACCCGCTCGTGGCACAGCCGAACGCGGTGATACCCTATCTTGTCGATCGCAGTTTGCGGTGGTGGACACGATTCAAGGTCGTACCGCGACCGCCCTGAACAGAGCGCGCCTCCATGTCCACCCCCCACCCATGATTGACGACGAAACCCCGAAACGCGGCGCGACCGGCAGGCGACCGACGCCGCTGCTCCTGCTGCTCCAGCGCTCTCCTCCTCCCCGCCCGCCCTCCCCCCGGCTCTAGACGCTCGCAAGATGGTCCTGCGGGTCCGGACGCTCGCTCGCGCACTGGCGGCGGCCCGAGGCGCGCGCGGGACGCGGCCGGCGGCCCTGGCGCGGGCCTTCTCGGTGGCGACGCCGTCGGACGCGCCCGTGGACCCCAAGGACATTCTGCGTCCGCGGCTGCCGGCGTCGCTCAAGTCGCAGCTGCCGCTGGACCAGGAGCTGCCAGGGTGAGTGTCTGCGCGGCTGGTTGGCCGCCTTGCGTCGGACATGGCGAGCGAGAGACTGACCGAGAGGCTGACCAACGGACGAACGGACCGGGCAGGCTGCCGACGCTTAAGCCGGCGAGCCAGCTGGCGGCGCCGCAGACGCAGATCTCGGTGCTTCCCTCGGGCCTGCGCGTCATCTCGCAGGAGACGTACGGCCAGGCCGCGACCATCGGCGTGTTCATCGACGCCGGCAGCCGCGTCGAGGACGGTGCGTTGTCCCCATGGACTCTGGCGCCGCCGCGGCCCGCCTGACACTGACGGTCGTGCTGCTGTTGATGGCCGCAGACTCGAACGTGGGCGTGAGCCACCTGCTGGAGCACCTGGGCTTCAAGCGCACGCAGTCGCGGTCGCACGCGCAGCTGGTGCGCGAGATGGAGGACATCGGCGCGCTGCCCACGGCCTCGAGCGGCCGCGAGCAGATCATCTACACGGTGGACCTGCTGCGCGACAACGTGGCGCGCGGGCTCGAGCTGCTGGCCGACGCCGTGCTGCGCGCCGATCCGTCGGAGGAGGAGATCGAGGCCATCAAGGCCATCATGCGCATCCAGACGCAGGAGCTGCTGGACAACCCGCCGGCGCTGCTGCAGGAGTTCATCCATGCTGCCGCCTACGGCCGCGACTCGCCGCTCGGTCGCCCGCTGCAGTGCCCGCTCGACAAGATCGACGCGCTGTCGGTCGACACAGTGCGCGCCTTCCGCGCCGAGCACTTCGTCGCCGACAAGATGGTGCTCGCGGGCTCGGGCGTCGACCACAACGTGCTCGTCGAGCTGGCCGCCAAGCTCTTCGCCGACGTGCCCAAGGCCGCGGCCGGCGTCACCGACGCGCCAGCGCCGCCGGTCGTCTACACGGGCGGAATCGAGACGATCGCGGACCCGCAGGCCGAGCTGTCGTACGCGGCGCTGGCGTTCCCGATGGCCGGCGGCTGGCACCACGACGACCTGGTGCCCGTGTGCGTGCTGCACACGCTGCTGGGCGGCGGCGACAGCTTCTCGGCCGGCGGGCCCGGCAAGGGCATGTACTCGCGCCTGTACACGAGCGTGCTGAACCGCTTCTACTGGGTCGAGTCGGCCTTCGCCTTCTCGTCCATCCACGCGGACGCCGGACTCGTGGGCATCTACGGCGCGTGCCTGCCGTCGCACACGAGCAACCTGGTCGCGCTGTTGTGCAACCAGTTGCTGAGCGTGGCCACGCGGCCCGTCGAGCCCGTGGAGCTGTCGCGTGCCAAGAACCAGCTCAAGTCGTCCGTGCTCATGAACCTCGAGTCGCGCATGATCCTGTACGAGGACATCGGGCGACAGCTGCTCACGTACGGGCTGCGCGAGAGCCCCGAGGTCGTGTGCGCCAAGATCGACGCCGTCACGGCCGAGGACCTGCAGCGCGTCATGAGCGAGGCCATGGCGCACAAGCCCAGCCTCGTCTACTCGGGCGACCTGGCGCAGTTCCCGCAGTACGAGCAGGTCGTCGCTGGGCTCGAGGAGGGCCTGCGCAACTAACTGATGGAGCGACGGAGCAGTCGAGGGACCGACGCAGAGCGGTAGGCGAGTAGATGGCCAGGACCAGACATCGCGTCGGGGCAAGAACAAAATCAAGGAAAATCTCATGCACGCCGTCACTCGGATCGGTTGTGTCTAGAAGTAGTTGGGCTGCTGCTGCAGCTCCGCCGCCGACAGCGCTCGCTCCTGTCGCCCGGCCTGCTGCTGCTGCTGCTGCTCTGGCGATGGCGACGGCGGCTCGCCCGCGTCCGCGGCTGGCGCGCCGAGTAGCAGGCGCTGGCGCTTGGCCGCCGCCTCGGCGCACAGCAGCCCGAAGCCGCGCAGGTAGCCGCGGCACTGGTCGGCGCTGTCCGCCTGCAGGTCGAGCGTGCGGCACGGGTTGAGCATCACGAGCGAGAGGCACGTCGTCGCCGCCGGGCTTGCCGTTGCCGTGGCCGCCTCCGTCTCCACCGCCTGCCGCAGGAACACGTCGGTGGTCGCGCCGGCCACGACGCCCACCAGGTCGCTCGTGTCGACCCGGGCGTCCGGCCGCGGGTGCTGCAGCGACAGGTTGGCGGCAGGCGCGCGCCACGAGAGCCACCGACACGCCGGGTCCGCGTAAACGACGCGCGCGTGAGGAACGCCCCTGGCCCCGTACTTGGTCAGTGTGACGCCCCGCGCGAGCTGCTGCTTGAACTGGGCCAGGAACTCGGCGTCGCGCACCTTGGCCTCGAGGCTGGCGCGCTCCTCGGCCCGCAGCTGCTCCAGCGCGCGCCGCAGCCCGTCGCTCTCGACCTCCTTCAGCCGCGCGGCCTCCTCCAGAGCGCCGAGCTGCGACGCGTGCGCGGACAGCGCGGTCTGCTCTCGCTCCTTGGCCTCGCGCAGCTCGTCCTGCAGCGCCGACAGCAGCCGCTTGGTCGTCGTGTTGGCGAACTCGAGCCCCGCCACCTGCTCGCGCAGTCGCTGGCACTCGGCCCGCTGCTTGCCCAGCTCCTCCGCGTCCTCCGCGCTGGCCGCCAGGGTCGGGCTCGAGTTGCGCCGCTGCCAGCTCTCGCGACGCGCTGCGGCCTTCCGACTGGGCCGCCTGCTGCCACCGTCAGCCCCGCCCGCGTCGCTCATGCTGCGCCGCCGCTCGAAGCGCAGCACGCGGCTCAGCTCGCTGGCCGAGTCGTCCTCGTCGTCCTCGTCCTCGTCCTCGTCGGCGTCGCTGAGGTCGTCGATGTCATCGTCGTCGGCCCGAGACCTCGCGTCGCTCGCCTCGCGCTGGGCCTCGATCAGGCGCTCGTGCAGCTCCTCGGCGTGTCTGGCGGCGTCGCGGTGCTCGTCCTGCAGCTCCTGCCAGCGCCTCGTGACCGCCGCCTTCTCGTGCTGCAGCTCCTCCATCTGCTGCTGGAGCGCCTGGGCCTCCGCCCGAGCCGCCTCGAGCTCGCCGCGCGCCGCCTCGGCGTCCTCCCGCTCCCGCTCGAGCGCCAGGCGGTGCGACTTGCTCGCAAGGCGCTGCTGGCTCAGCAGGACGCGGTTGACCGCCACCATGTCGTCGCGCGCCTTGGTGATCTGCTCCAGGGCCTCGCGAGCCTCGCGCGCCTCCCGCTCGTGCTGCTGCTGCTGCTCCAGCCGTTGCCGCTCCTGCTGCTGCTGCTCCTCGACCATCCGCGTCCGCGCCGCCTCGAGCTGCTGCTTCATGTCCTCGTTCTCGTGCTCCAGGTCGCTCACGAGCACACCGGCGGCGCTCGGGTCGGCCTCAGGCGCCAGCCCGCCGTTGAGAGCCAGGAAGCTGCTGCTGCTGCGTCGGCGGAAGGCCACCGCCGCCGCGGACGAGCTGGCGGACGAGGTGAGAAGCGCTACTGGCGCCAGAGACGCGCTGCTGCTGCCTCTCAGGTCGATTTCAGCGACCGAGCGCCGGGGGGAAGCGGCCAGGTCGCGGACGGCGATGGTGCTCATGCGGTGACGACCCCCGACGCTCGGCGGGCTCGACGGGCGGGGGAACGCGGCGTCCTTCTTGGCCTTGAGGGCGAAGCTCTTGGCCGCCACGCGCTTCTCGCGCGAGTCGCCGGCGCGCCGGGCGTGGGCGAACGAGAGCGAGAACTCGGGCTTGGCCTCGCGCATCCTACGCGACGGCATCGAGTGAGAGCGGCGCCACGAGGAGCGAGCGAGCGACGGACGTACCGCTGGAGGACCTGCAGGTAGGGCACCCCACGCACGTCCCGGCCGTTGACCCTGCTCACGAGTGCCGCGCCGGCCGTCAGCAGCCGGGAGACGTCGCCCGCGGCGCGGCACCGCGCGTTGTGCTCCGCCGCCTGGCTGTCGGGCAGCACGTCGCTCACGACGCACTCGAGCGCGGACGCGTCGGCCGCCGGCGCCTGGTGGAAGCCGAGCCCAACTGGCGCGCGGCCGTGGAAGTCGACCGTGAACTCGTCCGCTATGCTGCTGCTGCCGCGGCGCGCCGACCCGCTCTGACCCGTGGGGCTCCACACGTCCCTAGGCCGCTCGGCCGAGGCGTCCGCGCCGGCCCACTGGCAGAACTTGAGCACCAGCACCATGCTGGCGGTGGTCACAGCGGTCCAAGCTGTCCAGTCTTGGTCTGTCCGCTGTCTGGCAGCGCTTGGGGCGGTGTATTTGCGTCGGCGGCCGGAATTAGCCCGCGCGGAAGCCTGCACAACCACCCACGGGACTGGAGACCGACTGGTGCGAGAGGCTGCGGGGCGTCCAAAACTGTGAGAATTACGCGCTCGAGCGCTCGCTCGGCCCCTCCTAGTGCTACACTCCGTTGGCTAGGCCGGCCGCCCGGCCGCCTGCTTGAGCCGCGCGCAGCCGGGCACGCCGCAGCCGACCGCAGCGCAGGCCGGCGCGTGCGCGCGCATGATACCGGCCCAGAGCTGGCAGGCGCCGCAGCGCGCACCGTCGTGGCCAGGCTTGGCGACCGCCGCCGCCTGGTGCGCCTGCACCTTGGCCACGAAGTTGCGCGTCGAGACGCACAGCGGGTTGGCGCAGCCGTCCGCGCCGCAGGCCGCCACGTGCTGCAGCCCGCGCAGCATGGACTGCATCTGGGCCGACGCGGGCGAGGCCGTGGCGGTGGCGGCCGCGCTTGTCACGGCCGCTGGCGCCGCCGCTGGCGCAGCCGAGGGGTCCGACACGTCGCCCACGGACGTGGGGCTGGCGGGCGGCTCGCGACGCGCGCGCTTGGGCCCCGGCAGCACGAACTTGAGCGCTGAGGGGAGCGGCGGCGCGACGCGCACCGCCAGCGCGCCGGCGTCATGCGCGGCAGTGTCCAGCGGCCGCTTGCGACTGCGGGTGGGCTGCTGTCCGGGCGGGAGAGCGGGTGGCGGCGGCGGGTCGAGCGGGAGGAAGCGCATCGTGCTGGACGTGGCTAGCGGCGCGGGGCGAGCGGTGGCGCCGCGCGGGTCGCTGACGACCCCGGGACGCGGCTGGCTCTGCGATTGCGATTGCGGTCGCGGTCGCGGGCAGACAACCGTGAGTACGAGGGGCGCGGGGCGAGCGCATGCAGACGAGCAACGGGCGGCGGGCACGCACCATCTCCGCTCCATCGGCCGCGAGGCGTCGTCGCCGCGCCAGCTTCCTTCCTTCCTAGTTCGCGCGGGGTGGACGGCGGCGGGCGGGAAGCGCGCCGTCGTCGCGCCGGGGTATACTGGAGTGAAGAGAGTGCGACTGCAGCGGCCGGAGTTCGACCACTGAGCTCAACACTCATTGGGAGTGCTTGTGTTTAGTCTCATTTTGTATAAACGAGGTTGACTGGCAGCTTTTGAATAGAATGAAGGTCCAAATGAAGGTTTTCGATCGTTCCGCGAAAGCTCAGCGAATGTTCGTTGCGGTGAGTTGAGTTGAGGTTTTACAAGGTTATATTTCTTCGGCTTGACTACCGAATAGTCAAGCCGTGGAACCTCCTGAAAACAGGTGCACTGTCACTTGTCAGCTATTTCCGAAATATGCGAGCTTTTCCACCACGCCTTCATGGACGGACAGCCATCAGCAGTCAGGACGGGATGGCGCCGACGCATTATCAGGTGCTGGGCATCGCGCCTTCGTGCAGCGCGGACGAGCTGCGGCGCGCGTACCACCGGGAGGCGCGGCGGCTGCACCCGGACAAGAGCGCGGGCCCCGCGGACGAGCTCTTCCTGCGCGCGCAGGCGGCCTACGAGGCGCTGCGTGACGGCGAGCGCCGCGCCGCGTACGACAAGGCGCTGGCCGTCGCCGCGGCGCGCCAGGAGAGGCAGGAGGACGGCGTGGTCGTGTCGGACGAGGTGGCCGTGGGCGACATGCAGCGGGAGGTGCTCGAGGAGCAAGATGGCGAGGCGCTCGTCGTGTTCTCGCACCCGTGCCGCTGCGGCGACGCGTTCGAGGTGGCCGAGGACGAGCTGGCCGACGGTGTCCGCGTCGTGCCCTGCGCCGGCTGCTCACAGCACATCCGGGTGCTGTACACACCCTCATCGTAGCGAGTCACTGCGAATAGAAAAATACAATGCGCCGCTTGGTTTATTCGTGCTGCGTTCAGAAGAGCGAGGCGGCGAAGGCGCCGTCGAAGTGGGCTGGCTGGCGTCCTTGGAGGCGGCGCGAGGCCGGACTTAGAACTCCTTGCCGCGCGGCGGGCCGTGCAGCGGGTACCTCGCGGGCGTCTGGATGGCGTGGAGCACGCTCAGGCCGACGTACGCGAGGAACACGAAGAAGAGCCCGAAGATGAGCCCCGTCAGCAGCTCCGGCGTCATGTTGACGTAGTGCGAGAAGCAGAACGCCTTGCCAACCGCGTTGTAGCCGAGGAAGTAACCCGCGTCGCACACGACCGCGGCGGTGGCGGTAGACGCCTGCGCCGCGAGGTTGCGGCGCTGCCGGTCCTGCACCTCGACCGACTCGGCGTCGTTTCCGACGAGCGCGAAGTCCGTCTGGCCCGGAATGACATTGGACAGCATTGCCACCGACTCCCGAATGGCTTCGTCAGCCTTGGGCAGACTGTCGGCCGCGATCTCAACCACGACAACGTTCGTCTTGGCGTCCGAGAGCAGATCGTGCCAGCTGCCGCCCGCCGAGATGAACGCCTGGGTAGCGAAGAGGGACGGATGCGTGAGTGAGTCATGCCATGCCGACCATCTTGATGCGGAGCAAGCACTCGCGACCCACCTCGAGCTCCGTGTGCGGGATCGACGGCACCGCCGGGCTCACGAGCTCGTCGCGAAGCGGACGCGAGCGCGTCGTGTGCGGAACGACGACCGAGGACGCCGCCTGCTGCACCGCCTCCTGGACGAACGACGTGGCGCCGGGTTGCGCCAGCTGACCCAGCTCGTCCGAGCCGAGCGACGGCAGCAGAAACACGCACAGCAGCTCGGCCTGCTCGAACGCCACGCGCTGCTCGCCGAGGATTCCCTGCAGAGACCACACGACGCACGGCCGTCCGTCAGGTCCGCGTCCATGGCGGGGGCGACTCCGCCGCTTCAAGGTGGACGCACCCACGGGTCCGAGTTGCTCTCGCGCTTGGCCACGCGCGCCAGCGCCTCTGCAATGTCGCGCTGGTCCATCGGCGCGCTCGAGTACGTGTTCGTGCCGTGGAAGATCCTGCGCGGGGGAACGAGAGCGAGCGCGTTAGGCCCTCCGACCGACGGGGAGGGAAAGATCCCTCGCGGACTCACTGGCGCTCGGGCGACCACAGCAGCAGCGGCGAGTTGCGGAAGAGCGTGGC
>JAADYH010000475.1:0-20255 GCA_023338125.1 Phytopythium aichiense | reverse complement strand
GGCGCGCGCCATGCGCTCACAGGCGCACTACAAGTTCCGCATGCTGCTGACGCACAAGATGGCGCGCGTTGGGGGAGCGGTCGTGTTGTGTGGCGAGGAGTACACGTCCAAAACGTGCTTCGCTTGCGGCACTCCGAACCACGCGCTTGGCGCCAGCTCTGTGTTCCTCTGCGGGTCGTGCGGCGCGCACGCCGATCGCGATGTGGGCGCGGCGCGGAATATTTTCATCAAGAACTGGTAGATGCTGCGGTAAGTTTGCCGCGCGCTGCCTAGCGGTGCGCATTCACCGCGGAGACCTGCCAGCCTCGAGATTGATTCGATAGTGACACAGGGAGGCGTTATAGGCATAATGCGTTGTGCGGCTCGTTGGCCATTCTCAGACGGACGCCATGACCGCGGCGACCAAGTTGAAGGCATCCACGACTCCTTTGGTACCGTGCTGTCGTTCATATTGATAAAGGACATGAAGGTTTGATTGTGGGGCTTGAACGACAGGGCTTGGATCGCTAAAGTCGGCGAACACAGTGAGCAGCGATGGAGACCCGTGATTCGGTTTGCACTTGGTCGGACTTCGAGCCAAACAACTTTGCAAAGGCTGACACAGGAGGGGATTGGAGAAGCGGCGAGGAATCTGGCGGACACGGCGACACCGCAGCTGGGGGCATTGGGCTGGTTCTTCTCGTAGCGGCACGTGGATTTCGTGGCGGCCCCAACAACCTGAGTGTGCTCAAAGTCGCCCCAAGTTTATCCTGAACGGGATTTCCCCCATGGCTCCCCTCTCAGACGCGCTTGCTTCCTCGTTCCACTCCGAACCGCTGCCGCTCGGCATGCTCGACCTCTCCGGAAATGCTCTTTCATCGATTTTCACGATCTCCTCATTCAAAACATGTGATAATGATCCTTTTGTTCAACGTGGTCTCATATGTGAGTTGCAAAAAATTTCCGCTTTTTTGCCGGCCAGTTCTGATATTTGTCCGCACCGTTTCTGCCATATTACTGCACCCATTCGCTTTTTTATCCAGGGAGAAGCCCGCCGGCGTTGGTTTCGCGGCTCGCCCATACGAAATGCCAGTGTGCCGCCGCCCACTTCCGTCGCTGCGCCGGCCTCCTCCGAGCCCCAGCGCCTGTCGACCGACCGAGCGACCAAGCGAGCAACCAAGCCATCGAGTGATCCACCGAGGGAGCGACGACGCGAGCGGAGAGTGAGCGCCTGTCGTCCTGCGCTCGCCTGTCGCCGCTGAGAACCGAGCCGGAGCGCGCCAGGCCGTGGCCCGACCGACGACCGGCAGCAGAAGAAGCAGTAGCAGCAGCAGAAGGAGGAGGAGCCGCAGGGCTCGGCCACCGGACCATGGGCTGCGTGCTGGCCAAGGTCTGCTCGGAAGAAGGTGCGCCACAGTCGGATTGGATCGACTAACCCGCGACGCGACGACCGGTTGAACGTGCTCGGTGCTGACCCCGCGCGATGCCGCTAGACATGCGCGTCATGCAGGACTGCGCGGCCGCGGACGAGGACAAGGGCCGCGCCGAGGCCGTCAACAGCTCGCGGCGGCTGTCGCGCTCCAAGACGGGCCTGCTGCTCGTGGACCCCGTGACCGTGGCGGTCGTTCTTGGCGCTGGCGCCGACGCCAAGCTGGCGGAGCACCGGCGGTCGCCCCGCCCGGAGCAGGACGCCGACGCGGGCATCGTCTACGGCGGGGGCATCCCGGGCGTGGCGCTGGACGCCGAGCGCGTCGAGCTGCCCGAGTTCACTGGCGCGCGCGACGGCGGCTACAAGGTTCGCCCGGCTGTCTGTGTGGCGAATGGATGGTAGGAGATCAGGCGCTAACGCTCTCCGCCTGCCTGGCAGTCGAGCAACGGACGGCTGCGGTGGGGGACGCGGTCGCGCGCTGGGAACGACCCGCTGCGGCGCCGCAAGGAGAACCAGGACTGCTTCTGCGTGTGCGACGCGCTGGCCGGGGACGACAACGCAACGTTCTTCTCCGTCTTGGACGGCCACGGGCCGCAGGGTGCCTTCGTCAGCCACTTCCTGCGCGCGCAGTACCACGCGGTGCTCGCGGACGCCTACGCGGACCTGGCGCAGCGCGCGCCGGCGGTCAGGAGAGCGACCGTCTCGGTCGACATGGCGGCCGACATGTTCAAGCGCGCGGCGAGCACCATGTCGGAGCGCCTGGCCGGCAGCGGCATCGACACGAGCGTCAGCGGGACGACGGCCGTCGCAATGCTGGTTCGGGACAAGGACGTGTTCATTGCCAACGTGGGCGACAGCCGCGCGGTGGTGGCGCGGTTCTGCGAGGTCGAGCAGCGCTACGTACCGCACTGCGAGAGCCTGGACCACAAGCCTGACGTGCCGGAGGAGCGCGCGCGAATCGAGGGCAGCAACGGCCGCGTGTTCGAGTGGGGCTCCTTCCGAGTCTGGCTGCAGGACGTCGACATGCCTGGGCTCGGCATGTCGCGGTCGTTCGGCGATGCCGTGGCAAAGACGGTCGGCGTGACCTCCGACCCGGACGTGATCACGGTGGATGCGTTCCCCCGGCACAGCAGCGGCAAGCAGGACTACCCTTGCGCGTTCGCGGTGCTCGCGAGCGACGGCATTTGGGAGTTCTTCAGCACGGACGAGTGCGTCGAGTTCGTGTCCAACTGCATCCTGCAGGACGGACTGTCACCGCAGCAGGCGTGCGACGCGCTCGTCGAAGAGGCCTTCGAGCGCTGGAACGCCGAAGAAGACGTCGTGGACGACATCACCGTGGCACTCGTCTTCTTCTGAACGATGCTGGTTCCCGGGATATCAAAGAAGCCTTCCTTCTGAGTCAAGGACCGCAAGCAGATCACAGCCTTTGTGTGTTGCCACCGCATGGGCGAGCAAGACACCCGGTGCCATACACATCCGACACATTCGGCGCCAATTGAGCAAGCAACACGTGGGATGCCGAGCAAAATCGATCTCTGTCGCGACATGGACGCGTTCAAGGGCGGCGACGAAGGACGATGTCGAATCCTCCGGGCTTGGATCGCCTGCGGCGCGCCGTATTTATTACTTCAAGTAACTCGAGCAGCAGCGTTCAGGCGGACCTCAATCTCCGCCCAATTGATTGGAGCAGCAAGCAATATCATCGCAAGTTTCGTTTCCCAAGCACTTTGTGGGATGTCGTCGCCATGCCAAGCGGCGAGCTGTGGCGCTATTTTGGTGCTGGCGGTTGGGGTGACAGCCTGGTGTTGCGACTGCAGCGACTGAACAAGACTCGAACTGCCACCAGCGACGACGGCAAGAGATGCTCGAAGACTTGTCAACATGTTTTGGGACGGAAGCGCCTGGTCGTTTCGTGGCGCGCCGCGGATATAAATACGGTCGCGTGGGGAACGTCGATGTCGCCGCAGACACCAACACCTGCTGCAAGCTGCTCGGGGCTCTTCGCGCTGGCGACCGTGACGCCTGCTGACGGACGGAAGCAGAGCGTCCACGATCCTCACGGCTTCGGCAGCTGCCAGCGCTTACAATGACGAGGGTGGCCGCTCCGGCCGATGACACCCAGCGCAGACGCAGCGGCGTCTTTCCCCAGCATATTCTGGCGCAGGACGATGAAGCCGAGCAGACGATCATCCGCAATGCCAAGCTTGCACTTACCAGTATTGGCGCTCACTCCATCAGGAAACTGCGTGCTGCTCGCGGGTTGTCGAGAAAGAACGTGGTGAAGCCGAGCCAGACTCACACGAGCGACGAGGCGGCGAGGCGAAGGAAGTGCCAGGGCGAGTTGGATGGTGGTGCCACCGTCTCCCTGGGTGCTCGCATTCTGGGCCAGCGACGGATCTACAATCTGTACAAGGCTTGGAGGCTGTGCAGCTTCATCGACTCGCTCTACGTGCTGTGGATGGTGCCCTACCGCCTCGGGTTCCTGTTCGACCCGTGGCCAACATCCGAGTCAGCCAGTGAATGGACTCTCGAGCTCTCCGTGCTGACGCTTCTGGACGTCACCGGCTGCGTGCTCCGATCTTGGATACTGCGCCAGTACCTCCGACTTGCGTTCCGACGCGTCGGAATGTCCCTGCTCGGCCTGCTCGTCCGCCTCACGTGTGCCAAGTGGGCACTCGTAGTGCGCCTGCACTCCACCCTGACTGCGGATTTGATGCCTCGATCACGCTCTTCCCTCCGCCTGACGGTCGCCCAATCCCAGTCGGCGATTAACCTGATCCAGCGCGAAGGCACAATGACCCGGCGCATCGGCAGCTTGAAAAGCCTCGAACAGCAGCGCCACAGTGTGACTAGTTCCGCCCCGAATGGCATTCGCCGCTCCCGACGAGAGTCAGAGTACCGACCCGTGCCCTCGTGGCGTGACATCGTGGCGCTCGCGGCCAACTGCATGCCATGGGAGGTGATTGTTCTATGCGCCAGCAGCGACCACGATCTGCTGCACGTTGTGGGCGCCTTACGGCTTCTCCAGGCGTACACGAACACCAAGACGCAATTCAACTCGGTCGTGATGCCCACGTTCGCGAGGTGGCGGCCAATGCAGGTGCTGTCCTACTCCACCGTGTCCACCACGGCGTACTTGTTCGCGCTGGGCATCTACTTGAGCCATGTCGCGGCCTGCGGGTATATGCTGGTCGCCCACGCAGAGTGCGGCCTATCCTTCTCGCAGTGCAGCAAGTCTCCGTTCCCAGAGGCTTGGGTGCTTCGCGACAACCTTGAGCGCGCGTCGCGGCTACGCATGTATGCTCGCTCATTCTATTGGGCGTGCAAGACCGTCGTGACACTGGGCCAGGGCGACCTGATCCCCGTGACGCTCGTCGAGACGACCTACCGCGTGTGCGTCCAGTTTGCCAGCGGGCTCTGGGCCACCGCCATCGTCACGGCCTACAGCTTCTACTTCACGCACAAGGACGCCAACATGGCCACCAATATCAGCACGCAACTCACCCAGACCAAAAAGGTGAGTCCGGCCTTCACTTTGACGTTTGTGCAGTGAAGGAGCGCTTACGCGTGTTGTTCTTGCTGACCGAAAACAGTTCCTGCGGTCGCGCGAGGTCTCGCCGGAGCTGTCGACCGCCGTGTGCGCGTACTTTTACTATATGGAGCGCACGCGCAGCGGCGTAGAGGAGGCACTCATCCTGTCCAATCTTCCCCCGCACTACCGTTCGCAGTGCTCCAACTACGTCAAGTTCAAATGCTTCAGCCAGGTCGGTGCCTTCCTCCCTTCGCAGCCGTGCGTCGGAACCTCCCTCGCCCACTAAAACGCCTTTTATGCTGGCACAGATCCCCATCTTCCGCAACCGGCAAGGCGCCTTCTTGCGCACGATCCTCGGACTGCTCGAGAGCGATTTCTTCACGCCCGACCAGACCGTCATGGCTGTAGGTGAGAAGGAGGAGATGCTCATCCTCGCGTGCGGCAGCGTCCGCATCGTGGACATCAAGGCCGGCGGGACGCTTGCTGGCCGACTGACTGCCGGCACGTCGTACGCCGAGTACGCTCTGTTCGAGGACCACGTGGCGCAGAACCAGCTGATCGCCGACAGCTTTTGCGAGCTCTGGCGACTATCTCGGCGGTCGTTCGAGATGGCGGTGCACAAACACTTCACCCGTACGAACGCCCCGGACGCGGCCCAGATGAGTAGGTCTGCGTCGTCGGCATCGGCCTCCAGCCGGAACTTCAACTCGCTGTCGTCCATGCAGACCAGCGCGCGGATGGTCAAGCTCGCGGGCAAGGGCAGCACGCTGATGAAGGCGTTTGCGCGCAAGAGTTCCGGCTCGGGGATGCACCTGCGCCACCTGCCGCTCACCATCACGTGGCGCCACGCCCAGTCCAGATTCCGCCGCGCCTGGGTGCGGGTCGAGTGCGTGTTGCTACTGTGGTTGCTGTGGGAGGTCCCGTATCACATTGCTTTCCAGCGTGGCTTCGGCCTGATGAACGATTACAGCGCGCACTCGAACACTGCGGCGATCTCCGTCTTGCTCCAGTATGTCGACTTCTTCTGCTCGCTGCTGATCGAGCTCTTCTTCCTCGCGGACTTGCTGCTCCGGGCGTTCTTCTTCGTGCGGGTGGTAGCAGTCGACTCCCTCAAGCTCGAGATTACAAGTGATGGCAACGCACTTGCGACCACAGGTGCTGACCCAATACCGGGAGTAGCGACTAGCACGACCGCAACACCAGGCGCGGCAGTTCCGTCGGGCAGGGCGGGCTGGTTCCGGCTGCTCCAGGAGAAGCATGCGGCCTTCCGCCGCTACCTCGAGAGCGAACCGGGCAGCTGGCTCGACGTCGCGGCCAACCTGCCGATCTCGCTCGTTTGGGACATTGTGCCGAAGGAGATCTTACCAGATCGGTTCGTGCAGGTGGGTCGCTTCGCCCGGCTGTTGCGGCTGCTGCGCGCTCGGCAGCTGCGGCGCAGGCTCAAGTCCATCATGGTGGAGCTCGAGTTCGCCCCGGCGCAGCGGATGCTCGTCTACATCATCATCCTGTGCGTTGCGGTCGCGAACCTCGCGGGTTGCCTGTTCTTCCTCGCCGGCGACGCGATCGGGTTCAATGGCGGGCTGCCCAAAGACGGCGTGCCGCGGAGCTCCATCTCGTGGCAGCACTGTCTCGAGGCGGCCAGCTTGGCCGACAACTGCACGTGGTACATGTTCGACCGCAGCACGTTCGACATTGACGCGCCGTACCTGCGATCGCTGCACTGGAGCATCGTGCTGCTGTCGACCGTCGGCTACGGGGACATCGTGGCCTTCTCGACCGTCGAATGCGTGATCGGCTGCGTCTGGATCTTCCTCGGCGCCAACATCTGCTACTTCACGAGCAGCGCGCTGTCGAGCGTCTTCGACCAGTTCTACATCGTCGGCCTGCTCAAGGACGAGCGCGCCGAGGAACTCAACGTGGCGCTCGCGGGCATGCCGACGGTGTCCGACGCCACCAAGCAGGCGATCCGCAGCTACTTTGAGATGAAGTGGAAGCTCAACGGAAGCACCATGACGAGCAAGGAGCTGGCGTGCCGCCTACCACACTCGCTGCGCCGCCACCTCTACAGCTCGCTGTACCTGGACGACTTCCTGCGATGTGCCTTGTTCGTCGACTGCTCCGAGCACGACGAGTTCGTGCGGCAGATCGCGCTCGTCACCACAAGCGAGATCTTCCTCAAGCAGATTGTCGTCGCGAGGGAGGGACACCTCGCCACTGAGTTCTTCCTCATCCAGAGCGGCGAGTGCGAGTGTCTGCTGCCGGCCATGCGCGTGCCGCTTGAAGCGAGAAACTCGTCCCTCGGCCCCATGGACGCCGGAGGCCTGCGCTGGCCGCTCGTGGCGCTGCCGCCCACCGCATCGCCGTTCAAGGTCGCTGCGGCAGTCACCACGTCCTCAACCCTATGGGCCAACAGGAGGAAGCACAAGAAGAAGGAGTCGATGCTGCAGGTGGCAGCACCTGCTCCAGAGGCAACCGCCTCGCTCCACTTGCGCAAGCCATCGCATATGTCTCGGCTTGTGGCGCGGTCCACTTTCGCGGGCTCTGGATCCGCGCTTCCCGACCACGTCAAGCTTCTGAAGCTCCAGAAGGAGAAGAGCTCGCTCTTCCGATCGGCTGTCAACCTGTTGCAGGGCCACAACCACAAAAGCGATTTGCCCTTCGGTGGGGCGCCAGACGCCAAGCGCAAGTCGGTCGTCGCCAGTCACAAGGAGAAGCTGCAGACGCGACTGCTGCACCAGCAGCCGCGCTTGTCTCCTCACTGGGTGTCCAACGCGGCCACACCCTTGCCCTCCGATTCACTGGGTCTTGCAACGCCCGTCAGTCCCAAGAAGCATCTCGTGGAGGCGGCGCTGGCGCCGGAGTCCCCTCCGGTGCGCTCTCCTTCCTCGTCTTCCCCGCTGTCGCCTCTACTCCGACCACGACCCACGCTCAGTCGGCGCGACACCCTCCGCAGCGTCGCTTCCCCCACCACAAGGGCAGCACCTGCTACACCTGTCCCGGTGCTCATGCTCAAGCCGAGCGACTACTTCGGCGAGGAGAGTTTGCTGGGCATGTCCGAGCTGTACGACATCACGGTGCGCGTGGTCTCGTCCGCCGTGCAAGTGGCCGTCGTGCGTCGCGCCGACTTCCTCAGGGTCGCCGCGCGCTTCCCCAAGCAGGCGGCGCGGGTACAGGCGCGCAACCAGGCGCAGCGTGTGTTGGACCGCCGACTGCTGCAGACGCACCGCGTCAACTTCGTCTCCAAGCGCAAGATCTCCAAGTTCTTCTTTGGCAACCAGAGCCACGCGCAGGGCTCAGAGGGAGGCGATGGCTCGGCAGCGGCCATGGCGATGGAAGTCGGCGCCGTCCGCAGCAACGGAATCGCTTCGTTCGTGCTGGACCCTGAAGGCCGCTTCGCGATCTGGTGGCGCCGCGCCATCCGGATCGTGCTCATGTACAACTTCTTCGCCATCAGCTTCCGCGTCGCGTTCCTGCCGAACCCCAAGCCGCGCACGATGCTGGTGCTGACATGCATCGACTACCTGACCGATGCGCTGTTCTTCGCCGACTTGTTCCTCAAGTACGGGCACATGGGCTATGTGGAGCTGGGCGAGAAGGTCATGGACCCAGTCGAGATCCGCCGCCGATACCGCGAGGCGTGGCTCTGGACCGACTGCGTGAGCATGCTGCCGCTGTACTTCATCACGGGCAGCGCGTGGAGCGTCACTCTGACGCGCGTGCCGCGACTCGTGCGGTCCGTGCACTTGGTGGGGATCACGCACGACACGCAGACGTACATCCAGGAGCACTACCTCAAGGGCAATACGCTCTTCTCGAGCCTGTTCGACCTGGTCAAGTTCTTCCTCATCTTCCTGTCGACGGCGCACTACGTGAGCTGCGGCTACTACCTGCTGGGCCGCCTGCAGCTCGAGACGGGCCTGGCCGACCACAGCTGGGTCTCCATGGACCCGATCCTGCAGCAGCACCCACGCAGCCCCACCGTGCACTACATGCGCGCCTTCTACTGGTGCTTGTCGACTGTACGTGCCGTCTTCTAACCCCTGCTCGCTGCCTTCATTGAGCTAACTGATCGTCTGCTGCTTGTCTGGCGCGCAGTTTACGGTCGACTGCTTCGGCGACGTGTGGGCCCGCAACTTCCTTGAGACGCTCTTCGCCATGTTCACGTGCGCGCTGGGCTGGATCTTCATCGGGCAGGTCATCGGCCGCATCAACGCGCTCATGATCACGCTGGACAAGGACCGCAAGCAGCGCAACGACCGCATCGAGCACTTCCAGCAGTACGCCAAGCAGCGCCGGCTGCCCGAGGCCCTGCGCCTCCGCGCGCTCGAGGGCCTGGATTTCAAGTCCGACTGCTCGGTCGCGCTGCGTCTGCGCGACACGCTGCGCGACCTGCCGACGGCGCTCGGGGCGGGGCTCTTCTACGAGCTCTACGGCCCGGTGCTCCACTCGGTGCCCGAGTTGCACGGCACGCTCGCCCCCGTGCACCTCGAGGCGCTCAGCAACGCGCTCTGCCTCGAGATTTATCTGCACGGAGACGTCATCTACGAGGCCGGCCGAAGGGGCAACCGCCTCTACCTGCTGCAGGACGGACTCGTCGAGGTGTACGGCGCGCTGTCGAGCACCGTCTTCGCGCGGCTCGAGGCGGGCTCCTCCCGCACAGTAACTGTCGGTGGCGCGAGCGGCGAGGTCGGCGCCTTGTTCGGCGAGTTCGCCTTCTTCATCCGCGGCGCGCGGCGACTCACGTCAGTCCGCGCGGTGCGCAGTTGCCAGGTGCTGCAGCTCGAGCGCTCGGTCTGGGCTCGCTTGTGGCCGCGAGACGTGCGCACGAGCATCGAGCGCGCGCTCCTGCCGCGAGTGCAGCGCAAGTACCGCGACACGGCGCGCGCGTTCCTCAACATCGACAAGAATTTGTTCTTGCGCAGCGACTCGCCCCTCCCGGCGCTGACCGCGAACGGGCTGGAGGTGGCCGCAGTGCTCGCGCAGGAGCACAACACCGTCCAGACTTGGGGCCGCCAGCAGCCGCCACGACCGCGACTGTCGTTCGATCGCGCCTTGCTGCGGCCTCCGCGAGCGTCGTTCACCAACCCTCGACCCACGCGGCGCCGGAGCTCTGTCGCGTCCGTGTCGTCCAACGAGTCCACGTTCGACGTCGACCAAGTAGGAGGCCCAACCTCCGCGTCGGGTGCTGCCGCGCGGCTGGCGCTAGTCGCTTCCAAGTCATCGCGGGCACAGCAGCCATCGTCGCAGTCGAGGGGCTTGTCGTCCTTGGGTATGCTCCGCACGAACTCGCTCAGCACGCCGGTCGAGACCTTGGCACACGGGGTGGCGACACCGCAGGAGGCGGCGAATGGGCCGGTGCCAGTGGTGAAGTTGGGGTCGGTGCGCCGCCTGGTCCCCAGCGTGTTGAACGGCTCGGGTCGACGGCTGTCAAACTCCGTCGAGAGCGACGGGAAGGCGGCGGCGGACTCACCCCCCAAGATCGGCAAAGCCACGCCAACCAGCGTGATGCAATCCTCTCGACGGTCGTTCGCCGTGTCGTCGGTGCTCGTCGAGATCCAGTGGAAGCGTCACGAGAAGCGGCTGCGCGCGCTGCAGCTCGTCGCCTTCAGCTGGGCACAGATCGAGAAGAACACCATGACCAACGAGCCGCAGCGGATGCAGCGCCGCCGGTCCATCACGATCGCTCGTGGATTGTCCAGCGTGGTTCGCCGCCCTGCGGTTGCAGGCGGGCTGCGGAGCGTTGACGACGGCCAGATTCACCGGTCGAGCACGCTCCCGGTGAGCTCCGAGGTGATCGAGGCCGCGCGACGCGGGCTCAGGCGGCACTCACTGCTTGTGGTCCGGCCCGACCTCGACCGCAAGTTCGCGCTGGCGGAGGAGGGCGTGCCGCTGCTCGCCGCGCGCATCGCGGCGCATCTGAGACTGGAGGCCCGCGCGAGCTCGTCCGTCCGCCGCAAGAGCACGCTCGGGGGCGCCAGCGGCAGCAGAGTGGCCTCCAGCAGGCGCGCGTCCTCGGTCAACATGGACGAGGAGGGTCTCTACACGGACGCGGCCGACTTCTACGACACCGACAGCGTCGGCGAGCCAGCGTACCAGGAGGACAGTTCCACAGGCAACTGGCTTGGGGACATGTTCCGTCGGCCGCTGCGTTCAATGGTGTCGGGGTCGGTCGCCATGTCCGCGGCGGTGGCGTCCAGCAAGGTGGTCCCTACCCCAATGACTGCTGTATCGCCCCGAACGGCGGCGTTCCCAGCAGAAGCAGTGCGCTCGTCGATCGTGCTGGCGACGGCGTCCCTGCCTCCGGTGCCCGGCCAGCTGATGGGAGCCCCCACGACCCGCAGCGGGCCATTCGACATCAACAGCAAGTTCCGGCGGTGGTGGTCGGCCGTCATGCTGTCGGTCACCGTGTACCACATTTCGATTACGCCCTACCGCGTGTCCTTCATGGACGGGTTCCTGAACGACCTGGCCATCGAGCCGCTCGTCGCCATCTGGTTCGCGCTCGAGCTGGTGCTTATTGACCTGGCGTTTGCCGTCGACTTCGTGCTGCAGCTGCGCTTCTTCGCGTTCGTCGACCGGGGCGAGACCATCTCGGACCCGCAGGCCATCGCCGCGCACTACCGACAGGACGGCTCCTTCCTGATCGACCTGCTGTCCATCCTGCCGCTCGAGCTGCTGCTGGCGGGCGCCGCGCCGTTCCTCGGGGACGCGCCGGCGCGCAGCTCGCCCGACGAGTGGCCGCTGTTCCAGTCGCCCAGCGGAGGATTCGTCAACTGGCACACGATCGCGTTTTTCAAGCTCAACCGCTTCCTGCGCGTCGCGCACGTGCACTCGCTGAGCGACCAGATCCAGCGCGCGCTGCTGTACGAGTCCAAGTCGCTCTCCAGGCTGCAGCTGCGGCCGGGCGTGCTGTACCTGGCGCGCCTGGCGCTCGACTTCCTGCTGGGTACCCACTGGCTCGCGTGCATCTTCTTCGGCGTCTCGTACCTCAACTTTCAAGACGGCGACGTGTCATGGCTCACGACGCCTGGTATGCTCACGGTGGAAGGCTGCGCTGGCCTGCGCGACATCCGGCGCGTGCCCGTGTCGGCGGCGTACCTGCGCAGCTTCCACTTCAGCATCGGCGCCATCACGACGGTCTGCTACGGGGACATCCTGCCCATGAACGCGGTGGAGAACGCGGCGACGCTGGCCGTCATCTTTGTGTCGGTGCTGCTCTTCAGCATGCTCTCGGGCGGCTTCTTCAAGTTCTTCGCCATGGAGCTGGGCACGCGCGCCGAGTTCGAGGAGCGCGTGGCGCAGGTCGGCCACTACATGACGTTCCATGACTTCCCGGCCAACATGTGGACGCAGATGAAGGTCTACTTTGCGCTCTCGTGGCAGGAGAGCAAGGGCATGCACGAGGAGCAGCAGCTGCGCGGACTGCCCGCGACGGTGCGCCAGGACATTGCGCGCCACGTGCACGCCAACCTCATCCAGCACGTGCGGCTGTTCCACAGCTGCGAGGAGCCCTTCAGCAAGGCCATCATCGCCGCCATCAAGCACGAGTTCTTCGTGCGCAACGACGTCATCATCCAGCGCGGGGACATGGAGCGCAGCCTGTACATCGTCGAGACGGGCCTCGTCGTCATCTCGGCCGTGCGCAAGAAGAAGCCCAAGGCGGCAGCGGCTTCTGTTGGCACCCGCATGAGCAGCATGGCGGCGGCGGAGACGGATGCCGAGGGCGAGGGCGAGCGGCGAGGAGACAGACAGAAGCGGTCGGGTGCAGACAGCAGCGAGGTGCACGACCACGAGGACGACTCGGTCAACGAGTGGCTGACGCTAAGTCGGCAACAGTCGACGCTGGTAGGGGTCACCACACAACCCCCCGCGGGCAACAAGATTGACTTGACGGGCAAGGAGAAGCCGCGGCGGCGCGAGGCAGGCGTTGCGGGAGTCATCTCGCCGGCACGGAAAGACTCGGGGCCGCCAGATATCAACGCGCTGACGGAGAGGGAGGAGCGCATCGTCAAGGGGCCGTTCGAGTACTTTGGGGAGCGCTCGCTGCTGTTCGGCACGCCCAGGAACGCCACGTGCGTCGCCGCGTGCGTCTCGAGCCTGTTCGTGCTCACCAGCGACCGCTTCGACGCCATTCTGGAGGAGTTCCCGTCCTACCGCAGTAAGGTCGTGCGCGCTTGGGTCATGACTCGCCACTCGCCGAGGTCCGAGGTCGCTCCAACGCCGGCCAAGACAGCCAGCATGCGCTAACGACCATCGGCGGGACAGAGTGTCCTCCATGGCGACTCCGTGACACGGTCGGGACGACGAGCGGTGGCATCAAGACACCACATCTTGGTGGCGCGCGAAAGCAACGACAAGTCCAACGGTCCATCGTCTGGGGGCGTTTGCGGGTTGTTGCCGTCTTGAAGGCGTGCGACAGCCAAAGACAAGACGGCGGCTCGAGAACGAAGACATGTGCCAGCGACGCTCCACGCACAGCAGAAGCAGCGTGCGACACAAGGCCGCCGGGCGGCTGCTCATACACGAAACACAGGCGACATGACGGTCTCCGTGCGGCGTCGAACTTTAATTCGAGCGGCGCAGCACGCGGTTGATGGCGCGCGCACTCCAGACCGATCCTTCAAGCGCGGCATTGCACACCACCGCCAAGCTGCAACCCGCACGAGGAGCTCGGAGCTCGTGGGTGCGCTCGGTGTGGAGGATCCAGCCGCCAAGCAAGCGAATCAAGGACGCAAGGCATTGGCGAGTCTCGGTGAGGCTTGACGGCTCGGACGCAACGCAGGACTTGGCGGCGTGGGACTTGACCGAGTCGGCCGCACCACAGACTGCAGAGAGGAGCGCGCGGCGACTGCTGCCGAATCACTCGCCGTTTGGCGCGCGTGGCCTCCAGCAATGCGCCGAGTCGTTCTTTTGGATGCAAATGAACCTGGAAGGCAACACTTCGCTCAGTGAAGTGTTGCAGCACGTTCATTTGCTTCGCACTTGGCGCTTGAAGGGATCAGCAGTAAATCTTTATCAACTGATAGGAGATGTAAATATAATGGTATAGCTGGACTTCCAACTTGACAAAATACTATCACAGAATGCTCTAATATATAATATACATCAAATGTGATATTGTTCTCATCATGGATTGAAACTGCTGACTTGGTTCCGGTGGTCGATCGTTGCATTGCCGCGACTCTATGGGTTTCAGTATGGTCGTCAGCGCGTGTGGCTTCGTCTCAGTCTGTTTGCTCCCACTATCAAATTCGACAGATGTACGAACAAACGCCGAAATTGTGGGGATCAATCCAGGATAAAATGACCCGAAAGTGTCTTCCAAACCATCCTAGCGCCCCATTATATTATAATAATCGACACCCTACCCCTTCTAGGCGCGGGCTAGGGCCCTCCGTGAGGCGGGGATCGCGCGCGATTTCGCGACTCAAAATCCAGCGGATCATTCCGCTCCGCCCGCTCCTTCCCCTCTCCAGCTTACTCAAATCAAGTCAAACCATCGCCAATTGGCATCATTTCGTGCCGCCATGCCGCGCTCTCGCCCGCACGGCCGCCCAGCATGGATGCCTCTCGGCTCTCGGACGCGAGAGCTCGAGCAAGTTATATCCTTGCCAAGTATGCGCCGTCGTTGAGCCCTCGCGAGCGGGCGACGGCCGCGTCCCCACTCTGCTCGTGGTCCGTTCCATTCCCACTCCCCTGCCTGCCCGGCCTGCCCCGCCGTCGGCCGCTCCCGGATCTCATTCCCAAATTTGCGAGCCTTCGCCGACGTAGCCGCCCCGCCGCTTCTTCGGTCGCAGTGCCTGCAGATTACCCGGCAGCCCGCTGCTCGACCCCACCCGCCCACCGCTCTCTCTCCTATCCAATCCCATCAGCATGAAGGTGTTCGCCTCGCTGCTCGCGGCCTCGCTGCCGCTTGCCGTTTGCTCCGCGGCCGACTCGAGCGCCAGCGGCGCCGGCACCGTGTCGGCCGCGTCCACTTCGGCGTCGGCGACCAGCAGCACGGCGTCCGGCTCGGGCTCAGCCGCCAACGACTTCATGTCGACGCTCAAGACCAACTGGACCAACTCGGACTCGTTCCACATGACGCCCGTGCACGTGGTGCAGGCGCGTGTGCAGGCCGACCAGCCCGTGTGGAACTCGGAGGCCGAGCGGTTCGTGTCCGAGTACTACACGGACCTGGACGAGGCCTTCCTCGACATGATGGACACGGTCAACACGGCGTCGGTCGAGGGAGCCCTCATGTACGTGCAGGCCGAGGGCATCAACTACAACGAGCGGTCCACCGAGGAGCGGTGCACGCGCAAGAACGAGATGACGTATGTCGTGTTCTACGAGATGGCGATCGTGCAGACGAACGAGACGCTGGCGCTGTACCAGGACACGGCCGACCAGAACGAGTACGGGCCGATGGAGCCAATGGACTCTGGCCGCTGCACGCCCACGTCGGGCGACGGCAGCAACGCCACCTTCCCCACGGCCTGCCTGTACTTCAACGGCGACGACGGCGAGCCAGACGTTGGCCCGTTTGTCGGCGGCGAGACAAAGTCGACGGACGAACGCGCGCCGTACCCGAACAACGTCTGGTACTCGTTCCCCAACTCGTGCCCGCTCGAGGAGTGGTCGGACAAGACGACCGCGTGCCGCGACTCGACGCGCGCCGGTCTGTGCCCGCTCAATGTCATGCCGGACGGCATCCACTGCACGTTCAACTACCGCGTGCTTGGCTTCGTCCTGATCGACGACCTGGTGGGCATCACGTCCATGAAGAGCAACACGACGGGCGAGTACTACAGCAACTTTACCGAGTTCTGCGAGGACGGCGGCGTCGAGTTCGAGGCCGACACGTCCACGGGTGCCTGGGAGGACGGCATTGCGTTCTGGGAGAACCCGCAGGACGAGGACGCCAACTCGGAGCGCGCCACCAAACTGGTCGAGGCCTACGCCAACCTCACGGACGGGCTCATGACCAACTCGCCGCTCGACGCTGACGTGATCGCGCACATGCTGCCGCTGCCGTCCATCGCGTCGCTGCGCGAGGAGAACCCGGCGTGCTACCTGAACGTGAAGAAGTGCAACTCGGACTACGGCTGCGTGCGCGAGCTGTACGGCCAGGTGTGCCAGGTGTGCAACTCGACGTCGGACGGCTGCGAGACCGCTCCCAGCGACTGGACGTTCCCGACGCTGGCTAAGGCTGTCGGTGAGGACGGCAACACGGGCACGGCCTCGGCCGACGGCTCGACCGTCAGCGGCTCGGCCGGCGACGACAGCACGGCCTCGGGCTCGAGCGCCGCGGCCGCATCGTTCGGCGCTGTGCAGGTACTCGTGGCTTGTGCCGCCGCGTTCGCGGCCTCGCTGGCGCTCAACTGATCGGACGACTGGAGGACGACTGGAGGCTGCGAGTGAGGGCAGCGGTCGGCTTTTTAGCATGATATGGCGTTGTCATCAAGCTCTGGCGTTTGGTTCGTTGGGTTGCGTGGAGCATGAAGCACATCTTGCAGCTCCTTCGTCCTCTACGTGCAGCACAGAGTCATTGGTGAATTGCCATTGATGTCGAACGTCATGGGTCATCAACGATTGTCGAGACGCCTTTTTCAGACGAATGTCTTCGGTAAACCGCAGTTGAAGTAGGCCATCAACGGCTATCAAGATAAAATCTTGTGTCGATGTTCACACGTTGTTCAGTCTCAACGCTATCATCATGTGGAACGGTAGAGAAGACGAAGGTGGCACTTTGTTATCACTTTCCCGTCGACCCAAGCAAATAGCTACAAGAAACCGAAAGCGAGATGCACCGCACCCGTGCAGGCGCGTCGCCACCAAAACGAAATCGACAAGACTCCTTCTTAGACAATGACCGACGCTTAGTTGACCGCAAGCGAGGCAATCAGCATCATGGCCGTCGTGAACACAGCCGACACGACGCCAAACGAAGCACCGACGCCGTTCGAGCCAGACGAGGTGGACGAGGTGCTGTCATCGCCAGCGCTGCCAATGACCGTCGAGCCGTCGGCCGAGGCCGTGCCCGTGTTGCCGTCCTCACCGACAGCCTTAGCCAGCGTCGGGAACGTCCAGTCGCTCGTGGGGGCCTCGCAGCCGTCCGAAGTCGAGTTGCAGACCGTGCACGTCTGGCCGTAAAGCTCGCGCACGCAGCCGTTGTCCGAGTTGCACTTCTTCACGTTCAGGTAGCACGCCGGGTTCTCCGAGCGGAGCGACTCGATCGACGGCAGCGGCAGCATGTTAGCAACGTCATCCGCGTCGAGGGCCGTGTTGGTCATCAGGCCGCTAGTCAGGTTGGCGTAGGCCTCCACCAGCTTGGCAGCACGCTCCGAGTTGGCGTCCTCGTCCTGCGGGTTCTCCCAGAACGCGATGCCGTCCTCCCACTCGCCAGTGGCGGTGTCGCCAATGAATTCTACACCGCCGTCCTCGCAGAATTCGGTAAAGTTGCTGTAGAACTCGCCCGTCGTGTTGCTTGTCATTGATGTGATGCCGACAAGGTCGTCAATGAGCAGGAAGCCGAGCACGCGGTAGTTGAACGTGCACGTGATGCCATCCGGCATGACGTCCATGTCGCACAGACCGTGGCGCGTGGTCGCGCGGCACTCATCCGACTTGTCACCCCAAGCCTCGAGAGGGCACGAGTTGGGGAACGAGTACCAGACGTTGTTCGGGTACGGGGCACGCGGGTCCGTGTCCTTGAGCTCGCCACCGACGAACGGGCCGACGTTAGGCTCGCCGTCCGTGCCGTTGAAGTAGTAGCAGGCCGTCGGGAACACCTCCGAGCTGCCCTCGCCCGACGTGGGCGTGCAGCGGCCAGAGTCCATGGGGATCATGGGGCCGTACTCGCTCTGGTCGGCCGAGTCCTGGTACAGCGCCAGCGTCTCGTTCGTCTGCACGATCGCCATCTCGTAGAACACGACATACGTCATCTCGTTCTTGCGCGCGCACCGCTCCTCGTCCGAGCGCGAGTTGTAGTTGATGCCCTCGGCCTGCACGTACATGAGGGCTCCCTCGACCGACGCCGTGTTGACCGTGTCCATGAGACCGATGAACTGCTCCTCGGCCGTGTCGTAGTACTGCGAACCGAAACGGCCGCTGTCGGCGTTCCACAGCGGCTTGTCGCTCTGCACACGCGCCTGCACCACGTGCACAGGCGTCATGTGGTACGCGTCTGAGCTGGTGCTGGCCGACTTGAGCGTCGACATGAAGTCGTTGGCGGACGAGCCCGACGTAGTCGTCGTAGAGGTCGTCGTTGCGGCCGAGCCAGAGGCCGAGGCCGACGTAGACGCCGCCGTCACCGTGCCGGCGCCGCTGTCGCTCGACGTCTGGCCGCTGACGGCGCCGAAGAGCACGGCCGTGGCCACGAGGGTGCGGGCGAAGACCTTCATCTTGGGGAGAGTTGCGAGGGGGCGGGGCTTCCGGAGAGGCGGAAAAGGTAATTCGCTGCAGACAACGGACGCACTGGCAGGCAAATTGGTATGTGAGGCAGCGAGGGGGCGGGGCGGGCGGCAGGCCCGGCAGCCTCAAGGACCGCGACCACTTGCGGTTTGTATGCCCTGGCGACCGCGGGAAAGGGAAACCTTGCTCTCCGCGACGGGAAAGGCCCGCCCCGAGAGTGACAAGCGAGGACGAACGGCAGAGGCGACGGGAAACAGCCGGCGCCGGCCGTTGCAGCGCCGCGAACGGCTGGGCGAAAAGGGAGGCGCTGCGCGCAGCGACGGGCCGTGGACGACAGGATTGGCTGACGAGACAACCTAGCCCGCGCCAGCTGGCTCGCGCGAGTGAGGAGCGAACTGTGCGCCAGATCCGGCCAGCCGAGCTGAACTCTCGGCTCTTCGTTTTAGTGTGCCGGCCTCCGAGCGAGGAGCGTCAGAATGTTTCATCCTCTCGGCACGAGCGGCGGACTGAACGCTGCGCTGCGGGCGGGCCTCGAATGATGGCAGCAAGCCGTGAGGCTGGCGTGCCTTTGGGATGGAAGCCCTCGTGCCAATGCGTCGGACGGCTCGTCTTGGCATTTTAGTATATTAATATTTTTACTCGCCGCGACGTGCATGAGCTGTCCTGCCGATTGGTCGGCCGAGAATTAAAATTTTGGACGGCTTATCGAGATGGATGAAGAGCATTCGAAGACGTGCGTTGGCACAACGAGCGCGATCCGGATGTCGTGCGAGCCCACAAGAGAAAGGCTTCTCGAGGTCGTGCACTTCACGGCGGTACACTTTAATATGCGCATGTTCCCCACTGTACACTTCTTTTCGAAGAGAACCCTCATCAATTCCAGCCGACAATTGAACGACAGCGGCGGAAGAAAAGCGACAAGATGGGAGCAGCTGCCACAACGCGACGAGAAAACGGCCGCGGCGGTGCAAATTCAACTTTGGCGCCAACGTTTTCGAAGGCAACTGTGTGTTACGGCGACGTGGCCCTCGGCTCTCTTGCGGCCTTATCCGCCAGCGGTCGAGTTGACTCGTGCTCAGTATCGCGTTGCAGTACAGTGACACCTGCGCCCGTCTCCGCGAGCGCTCAGTCAGCAGCCCGCTCGGCGCATCTCACTGAGCGATCGATCGCCTTTCAACTCCTCTCTCCCATGACCAGACGTCAGTCAACGGCGCTCTTTTCTTCTGCGCGTGCTGATCCGACACCATCGACCTCAACAGACGCCTGTGCTGTTCGCGCGACTCCGAGCTCGCTTGTGCTGCTGATTGCCCCACTGTTGGCTGGTTGAATGAGCGCCAAAGACGCCGAGAAGCCGCACAGATTGCGCCTGGATGCTTGAACAGTTGATCCACCCACCATAACATTTGATGAGAAGGTAAACAATTGATCCCCCTTCAGCTGCAACTGACAGACTGCTGGTCGCAAGGGACAGCAGGCAAGCTGCCCTTGTCCGAGGTCTGGATTCGTCTCTGGAGCGGTGGCGACTCCTGCGACACATTCCCTGGATTCTGCAGCAGCCTAGCGAAACGGTATCGCGTCTCACACTGGCGCCGAACAGACATGCGATAGCCTTGCCAGAGGGCCTGGTGCTTGCATTGTCGCCGAACCGTTGCCTCCTTGCACTGCACGATCCATTCGGACGGCAGAGCGTCTCATGAGTCTTGAGTCAAGAGACTCGCCTGCGAAAACCTGGTTCCTTCCACACGAGGTGATACGTCCGCTGATGTGGAAGGCGGAATGATTCTGGACTGAAACGCATGTCGGGGCCTGGAGCACGCGCACAGGACGCCGGAGCTAATATCATTTGCAGCGCCTCTGGTGGAGCAAAAGCAGAGGGAGCGACCCGCAACGCCGCGGTGGCGGACATCCGATAGATATCAT
>JAADYH010000474.1:0-20258 GCA_023338125.1 Phytopythium aichiense | reverse complement strand
TGCACTCCGATTCAGTGGAAGAGCGCACGCATCCACACAAAGATGTGGTGAAGCGTTCAGGGCGAAGGGAAAGGGACTCTTTCTGCCTTTTGAGTTGAGGCGTCGCGGCCACATGGACACATCAGCGGACTGTGCTTTGCTCCCGCTTTCGGTTGAGCAACGGCCTAGAAACACGAATGATGGCCAACACGGGTGGTGTGTGACGCACCACCGTTTTCCAAGCAGCCGGCACAAGCGCAATCTATCACATTATACTAAAAATATGTGGACCGGTTTCACGATTATGAGCAGAACGTTTTTAGTTTACTTGAGCTGTCGCGCGACGCTGATGCCGCCAGTGCCAAGATCGAGTGCAGAGCCAACAACGGACGTGTCCTGTTCACAAGTGTACCTTTGCTTTGAGCCCTGCTCCGAGCCAATTGCGTACTCCAGCGTACAACACCAGAAAGTTGCACGCGGCGTGCAGCGGCAACATGCGCCACCAGTACAGCAAGCGCAAGTGCAAGGACGGCGTCGAGCGAACCGTCAAAGTCCACAGTGTACTCCATTGTCGATCCAATGGCTGTCATGGTACGACTGTGAA
Source organism: Phytopythium aichiense (assembly GCA_023338125.1). NCBI lineage: Eukaryota > Oomycota > Peronosporomycetes > Pythiales > Pythiaceae > Phytopythium > Phytopythium aichiense. The sequence goes on along the minus strand of JAADYH010000474.1, from coordinate 19,675 downwards.
CCGAGACGCGAACGCTTCGCTGAACATGCTGGTGCTGCTCGTCGAGTGTGAGTTTCGAGGGCACCCCCGACCGCCTGCGTTTTCCAGACCTTGATGCTTATCGCCTGTGAGTGCCTGGACGCAAGTGCGCTTCGAAGACATGCTGGTGCTGCTTCTCGACTGCGAGCGCCGCGGCTGGCCGTGACCGCGTGCGCTTTCCAGAGCTGGAGTCTGTATACCCAAGTGTTCACAGGTGCCTCTTCCTTCGTCAACGCGGGCGGAGGTGGCCTTCAGGCCTTGCGGCCTGTTGTCTGTGGTATCATCTGCAGGCAGTGGATAACCCGTCAACTCGGGCATATGTGGGCGATGTCTGCGCACGTCATCGACGGAGTGTATCGGTCGACGAAATGGTGGGTGCGGTGTGGTTGCTGCTCAGCAAATGTGTCGTCATTCCTCGCGTTGCTCATCAGGCGGAAATATGCGCAAGCCTGATGACGCACGTGAAGGTACGGCGGACCAACGTGGACTCCTTGGCTAGGGTGAGCAGCAATATATGACGCCCCAGATCGGCGGTGCTGCCGCCGACGCTGTGTAAGCCATAGGTGTCGCCGTAGGCGCACGGCGGCTGCCCTCGAGCTCATCGATGCATACACGACGAGCACGAGCAAGAATGGCATTGTGAATTTGAGGCTCACACTTTGAGCGGGAGGTTGCGGACGACAGTGCGATCGGTGCTGGTGCCGGCGCTCTCACGGCAGGGCACGGTTGGCGACTCGGACGTAAATGTGATGAGTGTGGTCACTGACTGTGCCAACGGCACTGCTGACAGCCTCTCGTTGCCCAGCGGAGCGCCCGGGCTGCTACTGAGCACAACCGGCGTGGGTGGCACCGTTTATCCATTCTGACGTCGATACGATGCGAAACCGCGAGCTGTTGGTGATGAAAGATATATATCAGCTCTGTTGTTGTGGATGGGCAACGGAGTGGCTCTGCCAGATAACGAGAGGCTGCCAGCTACGCAACTCGACGCACTTGGCGACTCGCCCGTCACTTTGACACAACCGCCACCGAGCCTGGACTCACAATGGCGTACGAGCCCGACGACCACAGCACAGAGCCGTCGCGAACCGACAGCGAACCGCCGGTGGTCGTCCCGTCACCAGCACTCAACGACCCAGACGCGCTGCTTCAATCGAGCCACTTGCCAGCAGCATGAACCCGTGATTAGAGCCATCGGACCTACTTCCGAAGACAAACGACACCGGTACAGGCAAACCGGACACGGCGACATTTCTGTCCACCGTCACGCCACCACTATCATCAGGACCGGAAGCCGATCCGCTCGACATTGGCGCACAGCATATCTCGAGGAGGCGCTGGTTCCGCCCCACGCCGGTCGCCAGTAGCAGCGAGCCGCCAGCGACTGACACGTCGCCTCCTCCTCTCGACGTGCTCGTACCGTCGACGACATGCACACATCCAGACTCTCCAACGTTCGTGCCTCCGCTCCGCACACCGAGATCGCTCTCCTTTGCTGTGTGCATACTTTTCTCCATTACTCGCGGCGATGGAGCCGACGCTAACCCTCTCAACTATTCCACGCGCCACAGCCTCTACTTCGGTATGTTGCTGCCGTTGAGGGCTGACGAGTCCGGTTGAGGGCTCGGTCTGAACTCTCGCCAATCAACGCAGCGCATCCCCCCGCCCAAGTCAACAATGGAGTGTATGCTTGCACTTGCTGTCCCGTCGACTTTACAAGGAAATGTTGAGTTTTGCGTCGAGTTAGTGGCCCTTCCGCCCTGGCCGATCCGCCTCTGGCTTCTTCCCGCCGCCGCCTTTACGCAGATTACAGCCATCTCCTCTGTGTATCAAATGTGCGTCATTATCATGTAGTCGAGGTGCTAAACGCACATATAAAGATGCACTCGAGTCGAGAGCAGCATACAAATTCAAGTAGTCGTCTCAATCGTAGATCCGAACCAGAGCGCAGCATGATGCCCTCAAGTCCCCCGTGGCGCCGCGATTGCCTCAAAGCGCGAGTTGCCGGCCGCCCTCCGCACGATTTCACGGCTCCGTGACTCCCGCCGCGGGCGCGGGACCATCAGGACGCGCACCGCCATGTTCCGCCCCCGCCTCGCCCTCGTCGCGGCCGCCCTCGCGGTGCTCGCCGCAGGTACTTATTTGACACGGGCGTCGGTCCTGCCGCATGTGGCTGCTGGTGGCTGACGACGCACGCACGCGCTTCTCTGCAGGCGCCCGGGCCGAGGACGACAGCTTCTGCTCGACCGTCGCCACGTGCCTCAAGGACGGCTCCGAGGCGTGCACCCCGGCATCGGAGGATTGCCCGCCGTGCGTCTACACGCTCGCGGACAGCTACTCGTGCTGGGAGAAGGACAACACGACCAACACGTGCCCCTTCACGGGCGTGCGCTACGACTGCAGTACGTCTCCCCCTGCTCTCTCTCTCTATCTATCTGTGTGCACTGCGCATACCTCGTACTGACTCGTTCCCCCAGCCGACGCGTGGTCTTCCAGCGCCAGCGGGTCGTCCTCCGCCACCGCCGGCAGCAGCAACAGCACCGCCAGCGAGTCGACCTCGCAGGACTCGTCCTCGTCGGCCGCCACGGCCTCGTCCGGATCGGGCAGTACCGCCGTGAGCACCAGCTCGCTCATCACGTACATCGCCATTGGCGTCGCCGTGCTGCTGGTGCTCGTGATCGGCTGCGTCGTCTGGCGCCGCAAGCGCCGGTCGGCCAAGGCGCGGCGCGACCTGCACACGCCGCCCCACCAGAAGCGCGACCGCGGCATGTCCAAGCGCGACGAAGCGTTCGCGGGCCCGTACAACAACATCCCCGACACGGCCAAGCACGGCGGCGGCTACGGCGGCTACACCGCGAGCACGAGCACGACGGCCACGGCCACGAGCAGCAACCGCACGGGTCACTACGGCGGCCAGCAGCAGGCCGGCCGCGGGGCCAACAAGTCGCGCAAGCAGTCGGACGCGATCGCCATGATGGAGGCGGGGCGCGACAGCCACGAGTCGTTCGTGTCGATCGTGCCGACCGAGGACGCGCACAGCTTCGACGGGTTCCTGGGCGAGCGCTCGCCTAGCGTGCTGGGCGACGACGTGCGCAGCCACCGCAGCGGCCGCAGCGGCAAGGGCCGCGCCAGCCGCCCGGGCGTCGTCGTGGGCGGCATCGGCGGCTTCGCGGCCGTCAGCGAGAAGCTCGCGGTGCAGCAGGACGTGACCAACCGGATCACGACGAGCGCCAACATGTACGACGAGTACTTGCGCATGAAGCAGGAGATGGAGCTGGACGAGGACGCGCGCCGCCGGCCGGAGGACGACGACGTGATGAGCGACGCCGGGCTCAGCGACTTCGAGAGCGACACGATGAGCATGCACAAGTTCTCGCTCGAGTCGTCCACGGGCATGATGGCGCGCCACCACGACAACGGGCTGTCGCTCACGGACTCGGTCACCGACTCGGAGTACGCTGCGGCCATGCGCGACCGCGGCGAGAGCGACTGCTTCAGCGAGATGTCGTACAACGACGAGAAGTACTCGTTCAGCGAGTCGGACTTTGACGCCACGTCGCTCGACGGCAGCCACGCGCGCGGCGCCAAGACCACCCCGGACCGCGAGATCGAGATTTAAGTATTCCGTGCTGTTTGCGTGGCGGCGGCGTGCGTGGTGCGTGGGTGCGTGAGCGTCGAGCGTCGAGCGTCGGGCGTCGAGCCGGGCGAGAGCCTCCACGAGAGGCGGGACCCGGCCCTCGCAGCGACTAGGCAAGATAGTATTATTTGGATGTGGCAATATATGACGACGACGATCGATCGGGCTGTCCCTCCCCCTAATGCGTTCAAGCGATCGCTCACAGTGACCGCGGCCCCCTCCACCACACTTGAGCATGCCGGCACGAACGACACGGTCGAGGTACACAGCGCCGCACTACGAGCGAGTTGCGCGCTTGAGTCGCTTGGGCGCTCCGCTGGTCGGCGTCCCGGGCCCCGCATCGGCGTCCGCGCCGGCCGGCTCCTCAGCGGTTGGCTGGGCCGCGGCCGCGGACGTTGGCGACGCGGCACCGGCACCGGTCTCCGTCGACGTGCTGCTGCTGCTGCTGACGCTGCGCGCGGGGGCGGTGGCGCTGTCAGTGGGTCGATCGGCCGCGTTTGGGGCCTTGCTGTCGGCCGGGGCCCGCGCGCCGGCGCCGCTGAAGCGCAAGATGCACTCCTCCGAGATGAAGTCGAGCACCTTCTGGTAGATGCGCGCGCGGAACTCGATGCGGTCCTGGCCCTCGAGGTAGGACGGCAGCGGCACGACGATGCCGTCGAAGTCCTGCATCACGAACGGGTAGGCTAGCTGCGGCGGCTGCGGACCGTTTGGCAGGTACACCATGCCACCGCTGTTGGCCGCGGCGGCCACGGCGGCTGCTGCGCCGGCGGCGGCGGTCGCGGCCGCGTCTCCGGGCACCGGCACGTGCTGGAGCGCCAGCCCGTGCATCCCCGTGGTGGGCGGCGACTGCGCCGAGGCCGGGGCGGAGGCAGCGGCAGTGGCGGGCGCGGCGGACGCGAGCGCGGCCATGTCGGCGGCGTCGAGCGACGCGCTGCGCTTCTTGGCCGCCGCCACCGCCGCCACCGGGTACGGCGAGAAGCGCGCGGCCGGCGTGCGCGGGGCGGCGTCCGCGCCGGGCGAGCGGCCGCCGCCGCGCTTGTCCTTGCGCGCCACGCGGTTCTTGGCGTCGAGCTTGCGCTGGTGCTGGTTCTGCCGGTTGCGGTGCTCCTCGCACAGGTTGTGCGCCGCGCCAGACGTCTTGAGCGCGCGCTCGTTCGTGCACTTGCCCGTCTTGTACAGGCATCGCCCGCGGAAGCCCGGCCGCGGCTCCTGCGGCGCCTCCTGCGGCGCCTGCGGCTGCGGCTCGGCCGGCTCCGCCATCGGGACGACGGCGCGCGTGTGTGACGTGTGCGGGGCGGTCAGGCAGGCGGACGCGGGACTCAGCGTCTGATGCTCGTCGCGGGTCCCTGCGCGTCTGCGTCTGCGTCTGCTTCTGCGTCTGATTCTCTTTGTGACCGCCGCGCAGTCGTGCCTCCCAGCCAACAAGTTGTTCTCCCCGTTGCCTCTTGTTTTGAATACCCTTGGTAAGTTAACGACAGGACATGATGCTGATCGCGGAGACTGGTCAGAGGACTTGGATACAAATTGTAAGATACTGCGAACTTGAGGTTGGGACACAAGCGAGCCACGTCCAGGGCAGCTCCACCGAAGCGGGAATATGCAAGGTTCCAACCAATCAAAAGATGATTAGAGGACAAAACAGGGTGAAGCGCATGCGTTTGAGCAGGTTTGTTGATTCTGCTCAGAAAGTAACATTGGACGCATTCGCTGACTTCACAAAGTGGACGCCAGTCTGAACCAGCCCGAAAGTCAACGACAGGTACCGCCGCCGATCAGACCATGGCGCAGTCCTTCGCCGACGTCGTGGTCGCGGTCGCGGTCGCGGCCGTGGTCGCGGTCGCGGTCGTCGCCGAGCTGCCCGAAGTCGCCGTTGAGCTGCCGTCTGTCGAGGTGGTCGCGTCGGTCGAAGTCGTGGCGTCGGTCGAAATCGTGGTGGTGGTGGCGCTGTCGACGTCGGTCGAAGCCGTGTCAGTGCCGGTCGAACCGGTAGCGCTGTCCGCCGTCGTGGCGCTGTCCGCCAGTGTGGTGGTCTCCGCGTCGTCGCTGGCTGCCGTCGAGTCGTCGCCCACGCTCACATCGTCGTCAGCGTCGTCGTCGTCGGTGTCGTCGCCCACGGTGGCAGCGTTGCCGTACGTCGATGACGAGGACGACAAGGCCTCGATGGACACGTCCGCGACGGCCGAGCCCGCCGTCGAAGCCGAAGCCGACGAGGACGTCGAGTTGAAGGTCAGCGCAGCAACGTCGGGCTTGAGCTCGCCGTCGACCGTGAAGAGGCCGAAGTACGCCTCGACCGTCTCGTTGGCGTCAAGCGTCGCGAGCTTCCACGGCTCGTCGAACGCCGAGAAGTAGTAGTAGGTCAGCCCGATCTCATTCGCGAGGTTGTAGAAGCCGTAGAAGTACTCGGCCGCGTTGGCGGCGGTGGCCGCGCTGGCGGCAGAGTCGACGCCGTCGGACGCCCAGCCCGTCTCGCCCAGCACCACCTCCTTGCTGTAGTCCGCCGCGGTCTTGACGAGCGCCTCGAAGCGCTCGTAGAAGTACCCGACGGCCTCGTCGATGTCGATCTTCTCCCAGAAGGGGAAGTAGTTGGCGGAGACGAAGTCCACAGCCTCGATCATCTCCGGATGCGCCGTGTACGTGTCGCCAATGTCGGCGATGGTGAGCGGGATGTCCGAGGCGCCATCGGTAGCGGCGCACAGGTCGCGGATCTCGCCCAGATACGTGATGGCTGTGGCCGCCGTGATGTCACCGCGGTACACGGCCTCGCTGCCCACATGGATGGACACGATGTTGTCGGACGTGACGACTCCCGTGGCCAGCAGCGTCTCGAAGGCCGCCTTCTCGCTCGGGTAGCTCGTCTCGTACGAGTCGATCCAGAGGCCGAGCTCGACCTGCAGCCCAGCGCTGATGGCCGCCGGGATGACGGCCGTGGCCTGCTCGCAGTCCGTGAGCGAGTATAGGCGGATCACGTCCGTGTACTGCTTGAGCAGCGCAAGCTCGGTGGCGATCTGCGAGGCAGGCTTGCACTTGGTGGACGCGTCGGCCCAGTCCGGGCCGGCGCGGATGTTGTAGTTGATGCCCGTGAGCTTGAAGTCGGCCGTGGCCTGCACGACTGAGGCCGCGAGCGCCGCGACGAGCGCCGAGAAGCCGAGCACGCGCACCATGGCGAACGAAGCGACGGGGAGGGAGGGAAGAGCGGTGTACTGCAGTGGGAAGCGCCTGGGACCGACCGGATCGGGCAGGCAGGCGTCGCACCGGAGTGGGGAATTGCGGAATGGCGCGAGTCAGATCGCCCGCTGATGCGCATGGCGGATGGGCGGAGCGGAGCCGTCGGTGGCGCGCCGAGTGCCGGCGCGTGGCCCGTGCGACGCGTGCTCGGTGGCAGCAGCCAGCCATACTGGGCGAGAGTCAGAGTCGCTGGGGGGCGTGCCAGACTGCACCAGCACTGCACCAGCACTGCACGACACCGAGCCTGACGCCATCTGCCGCCTGGCCGCCAGGAGACAGATGGCGTCGCGTACTGTGCATTTGGCCGTCGCCGGATCGTTGCAAAGATCGCAATTGCACGTGTGGCGAAAAAAAAGATCCGGAGCATCTCCCTGCGGCTAGGGGTAGTCAGTTCGACTGCTTCAACACGGTTCACGTTTGTATGCACGTTTGTATGCACTGCTCCAATGCATCGACACCGAGCGCCACCGCCACTATGTCATGGTCCAGAAGGCATGCCTCGCCGCTATCCCCACCCTCCGATGGCGTGCGACTGGTGTCTCCGATAGCAACGGAGGACGCAGCGCACCTCGTGCCACGCACCTCGTGCCTCGTGCACTCGCGGCGCTGGATTTTCCCCCAAGCCATCGAGATGGACGCAGGGCCGTCCGCCAGCCCGTCTCATGCGCTGCATCGCCGCGTCGCGCGGCCACTGTCATGCCATGACATGCCACTCGACCAGCGTTAATAGCGCGATGACGGCAGCCTGCGATGGGTTACATGTGCCCGCTGAGTGAGCGGCCTCGGGTTTGGGTGCGGCCCCCATGCACGTGCATGCATTCGGATCTATCGGTCGGTCGGTTGCGCGGTCTGCAGTGTCGCCGCGTTGCGTGATACCCGTCCTGGTCTCGGTTCTGAAGCACCTGCACGATCGAGCGCTTCTCGCGCGCAAAGGGATCAAGACCAACCGACGGCAACCGACGGCAGCGACAAGCGACCAGCCCAATGGATTTTTCATTCTGATCACCGAACGGACGTCTTCGCTTCGACGTCCACACCACATGTTGTGCTCTGACTACTGGGACTTGACGCGCACATGCACTCACTCACTCTCGCTCATCGTCTCCGATGGCCTTGAACGCCTACATGGGGCAGTCCTTGCCCTTGGTAGACACGACCGTCTCAGTAGCGGCCGAGGTGGCCGCCGTCGCATCCTCGACAGCGGTCGCTTCGGTGGCAGCCTCCGCAGCCGACGCAGAGTCCTCCTCGACATCGTCGTCACCGTCGACGTCACCGTCGTCGTCCTCGCTGTCGGCGTCCACATCCACGTCAAGCGACTCCTCCACACCGACGGTCGCCTCCGAGATATCGATGTCCACCGACGCGCTGGACGCCTCGAGCGACGAGGTGTCGATGGTCACGGTCTCGTCGGCCGACAGACTACCATCGTCCACCTCAACCGACTCCTCCAGGCCGCTGCCCAACGTTGACGCCTCCAGCAGATCGGCTGTCTCGTCGACCGTCTCGTCGTCCAGCGTGAGCGCGGCGATCTCGGCGTGCAGGACGCCATCCGCCGTCCAGAGGCCGAAGTACGGCTCGACCGAGTCGTCGCCGTACTGCTCGGCCTTCCAGCTCTCGTCGAACGACGAGAAGTAGTAGTACTCGATGCCGTGCTCGTTCGCGAGCTGGTAGAAATCGCTGAAGTACTGCGCCGCGTTGGCCGTCGACGTGACGCCGCCGCTCGCGTCCGTGCCGTTGTACGGCCAGCCCGTCTCGCCGATCACGACCGTCTTGTTGCCCTCGTACTCGGCCGCGATGTTGACGAGTCGCTCGTACGTGCCCAGGAAGTAGCTGCCGGCCGAGCTGATCTCGGCGTTGTCCCAGAACGGGAACAGGTTGGCCGACACGAAGTCCACCGCGTCCACCAGGTCCGGGTACGCGCGGTACGTGTTGCCCACGTCCGTGATGGTCAGCGGAATGTCGGCGGCGTTCGCGTCCGCCTTGCAAAGCGTGCGGATCTCCTCCAGGTAGCTCACGGCCGTGTCGAAGTCCACGTCGCCGCGGTAGATCGCCTCGCTGCCCACATGGATGCCTGCGATGTTGTCGGGCGTGACGACACCCGTAGTCAGCAGCGTCTCGAAGGCCGCCTTCTCGGCCGCGTAGTTCTCCGGGTACGAGTCGACCCAGAGACCGAGCTCGATTTGCAGACCGGCGCTGATGGCCGCCGGGACCACGGCCGTCGCCTGCTCGCAGTCCGTGAGCGAGTACAGGCGGATACGGTCCGTGAACTGCTTGAGCGTCGCCAGCTCGGTGGCGATTTGCTCCGCCGGCTTGCACTTGGTGGACGCGTCGGCCCAGTCCGGACCAGAGCGGATGTTGTAGTTGATGCCGTGGCATTTGAACGCGACGGCGGAGGCGGCGGAGGCCGCGAGCGCGGCGGTCAGCGCCGAGACGGCGATCAGCTTGGGAAGCGACAGCATGGCGTCGAGTTGGAGGGAGATACCTGCGGGGCGTGGCTCGGGCAGGTGGAATCGGGAAGTGAGGTGACCGACCGGCTTTCGGCGCGGGAGCCCCCGTGGCACGACGCCACGGAAGCGTGCAGGCCGCCGCGACCTTCCCGTCACCAGTCATGCAGAGGACTAATACGGCCGGCCTGGACTTCCTGCTGCCCGTCTCCGTCCCACTGCGCACGCTCCCGTGGCTCTGCCCGTCCGTGTCATTGCACGCGGAGCGGAGGGGCACTCACAGCGACACAGAGCCTGCACTGGCCGCGGTGACCGCTGGAACGCGGGGTCACTGCGGGCAGAGGGTGTCCGCATGCTCTCCCCCTTCGCTGGCGCCGACGCGGTCTTCATCTCCAGTGCACCGGCGCCTGCACACGCCTATGCATGGCCGGCCACCCCGACAGCGGCCGACGATAGCGAGCGCCTCGGTCCATCTATGCGCGCAACAGACCGAACCAGGGAACGCCTGCTGCCCGGCGGCGGCTTCTACATGCTGACGGCGGCGAAGAGAAGGGCGAGGCGGTCGCAGCAATCGCCGCGGCAGTCGCACATCCCGTCGAGGTCTCCGGATGCGGCGGGAGCTGTGGGCAATTTCAACTCACTTGCAAGCGACGACCACCGCGGCTATTCGGTCCAGGTGTGGGACCGTTAGTCACGACCTCTTTGATTACACAACTTGAGAGACGACTTGCTCGATTAGAGGGTTTTACAGACCTAGCACAATCTAAAGTCGACAAGGTATTAACTTAAAATGTTGCAGTCATTCTTTCTGATAGGTCTGTGCTCGACATCCTGCTCAGACGCCGTTGCCACCTGCAGAATCGAATACGTAGCTGCTCGCTCCGCCCAGTCTCCTCAACAAGCCCCTTCAAATGACCTCTATTACACAATCCCTCGCTCAAACCGACGAACAGGGATCTGCCACATCGACATGCACACGAACCGACGCTTTATTTCGCGGCTCGACACGCACTCGCCGGAGCTGCCGAGCTTGCAGTCGCCGTCGGCGTCGTCACGGGTGTCGACGTCGTCGCTTCGGTCGTCGAGTCATGCGTTGCAGACGCAGCAGCCGCGCCGGTCGTGGCGGCGTTGTGCGTCGATCGACTCGATGTGGTGACCTGTGCGGCTGCCGACTCGTGGCTGCCCGTCGAGATGGTGCTCGCGGTACTGCTCTCCGTGGTGCTGTTGCCGGCGGTGCTGTTTCCCGCAGTGGTGTTGATTGTTGCGGTGGTGGATCTGTTGCTGTTGTTGCTGTTGTTGCTGCTGTTGGTGGTGTTGCTGCTGTTGTTGTTGCTGCTGCTATTGGTGGTGTTGCTGTTGGAATTGCTGCTGCTCCCAAAACAACCTGTGGAGGCCGTGAACTCGCTCTTGAGCGTGCCGCCGTCCGTGAACAGACCGAAGTGCGCCTCCACTGTGTCGTTCCCCGCTGCGACAGCTTTCCACGCCGCGTCGAAGGCCTCGAAGTAGTAGAACCGCCACCCATAGGTGGTCGCCATGGAGCGGAAGCACGAGAAGTACCGTCCAGCGTTGGTTGAGTTCGCCTCGGACGCGTTCACGTTCACGCCCTGCGAGGCCCAGCCCGTCTCGCCGATCTCCACGGGCTTGTTGTTGGCGCTCGCGAGCGCCAGCAGCGGCTCCATCCGTGCGCGAAGGTAAACCACCGCTTTGTCTACGGGCACCTTCTCCCAGAACGGGAACGCGTTCGCCTGTACGATGTCCACGGCCTTCACGAGCTCGGGCGACGCCAGGTATGTGTCTCCGATCTCGGCGATCGTGACGGGGACTTCGGTCACGCCGTGGTCCTTCATCAGCTTGCGGGTGTCGTTCATCCAGGCGATGTTCTGCTGCACCGTCACATCATTGCGGTAGATGGCCTCGCTGCCCACGTGGACGTCGGCAATTTTGCCGGTCTTGAACCACTCGAGATGGTTCTGGAGCATCATCTTGAGCTGCGCGAGCTCGGCGGCGAACACGCTGTCGTTCTTGCTCACCCAGAGCCCGAGCGAGACCGTCAACCCCGCGTCGATGGCCGCGGGCACGACCACCTCAGCCTGCGCGCAGTCCGAGAGGCTGAAGAGGCGAACCGCGTCGGCTACCTGGCCGATTGTGGCCATGTCGCTTGCGACTGTAGCCGCGTCCTTACAGACGACAGCCCAGTCGGGGCCGAGCCGCGTGTTGTAGTTGATGCCTGGCAGGCGGAAGCTCGCGGTGTCCGCGCTCGAGGCGCCGACAGCAAACGCAGCGAGCGCGCACAAGAGCGACCGAAGGCGAGCCATGGCAACTGCAGTCAGTGCGACGCCTTGTTGTGATGGTCGATGGGTTGGAAGGTGATGGTGTTGTCGGCAACGGATCGAATCGCGCAATGCCGCCTTGAAGCCGCGGTTTGGTGCTCGAGACCACGAGCAGAGCTAATGAGCAGCTGACTACTATGCATGGCTGTGGGCGTCCGTCGAGCAAGGCAGGCACGGAGGTTTCGTGCCAATGGGACGGAGCAGTGCTGCGGATCCTGGTGTTCTTCCGCCGTTTCGGTGCGTTGGTGGCGACTCAGTCGACGCCACAAGCTTGGCAACCGCCACCCACGCCCAAGGTGACATGCGCCAAGAATACGTCCCAGGGGAGTCGAGAACGCGCCGAACGCGCCGGGAGCCTTCCCACAGTGCAGTGACGTTGGGAGCGCGGCGCGCTCTGCTGCCCCCAACGCAGTCGCATGCGGCCGACAAAGAGCGGAGACGAGAGAGGCGACAATGAAACACAAAGCACGTGCGTCTATAAACTTGTCTTCTGGTCGCCACCGCCATGGTCGGTCGGTCTCTCTGCTCTACTTGGAGTAGAGCGGCACATACTCGACGACACCCTGCTTGTTGACGATAGTCTTCTTGATGTTGCGCAGCTGCTTCTTGCTCATGCCCTTGATGCGGTGTGTCCGCGAGATCTGCCAGACAAACCAGCAGCACGTGAGTCCTCACCCGCAACAGCACCAGCATGACCGACAGCGCGGGCCGCACCACTTGGACAGCGGCCGACTTGAGCTCGTTCTCCTTCCGCCGCTTCTCCTTTTCCTCGCGCGCCTGGCGCTTGGCGTCGCGCTCAGCTTGGCGACGCGCCTTGATCTCGCCCTGCAGCGCCTTGAGCTCCTTGGCGCGCGCCTTCTTGGCCAGCTTGTCCTCCCACGTCGTGCTCAGCTTGGCCGTGCCCGTGTACTTGGCAGTCGAGAAGCGCGTCTTCTGCACCGTCTTCCACGGCCGACCGCTCACCGGCTTGCCGCGCGGGATCTCCTTGGCCGCCGCCGGTTGACCCGTCGCCGCCTGCTGAGCCTGTACCGCCGTCATGCTCGTCGTCGGTCTCTGCTGCTCCAACAATGCACCGCCACGACCTTTTACGGAGCGCCAGTCGCCTTCGCGCAACTTGACAAATGTTATGTTGCGAGTGCGTTGCGAAATGCGAATAGAGTTGCGGGAAAGTTGCTCCAGAGCTCTGCCCAATGCGTGACTGTATTATAATAGGAAGCAACACCTCGACACATGGCGGGCAGCGCCGAGATCTGCCAGATCGCCGAGGTGCTGGCGGACGCGCGGCTGCAGAGCGGCTCGGTGCGCATCACGGGCAGGTGCGGTGGCCTCTCTCAGTTCTCATACAGCGCTCTAGGCGTGGCGGACGACAGCAGAGGGGAGCGCGCGCGGCTGACGCGGAGGCTCCTCGTTCATGGGCAGGCTGGACGCGTTCGACGCGCAGCGCGGACTGGCGCACGTGTCGTTCCAGGGCGCGAACATGGCGGTGGAAACGCGGCAGCTGGCCGCCGACAGCCTCCAGCTGCGCGTCGGTTCCATGTTCCAGTTCCTGGGCGAGACCTACCGGACCTCGAACGTGCGTTGGCTGCCTGTCCATTGGCCATCATGGCGGCGTCCGCGGTTGGACTCACGTCGCTCTGCTTCGCAGAACGGACGGCAGGAGGTGCGGCTGGTCGCGCGCGTGGCCCGCAACGTCGACGGGCTGGACATGGACCTGTTCCTGGACGCGTTGGCGCTGCGGCGGCAGTTCCTCGCCTCGCGGTAGACAGCAGTCCGTCAGTCGCAACACCGCCAAGGCGCGATCCACAGCCCAATCATATCACGGAGCCGCCGAGCGTATTGATCGTCCTACACCTCTCACAGCTACAGCAGATCGTCGTCGTCGTCGTCGTCGTCATCGCCTTCTCCTTCCGCCTCGTCGAAGTTGTCAAAGATAGAGCGGCTGGCTGACTCCGCATCCGCCGGCGGAGCGGATTCAGTCCCGACAGCATGTGCAGCATCTCGCGTCTTGGTCTCAGCCTGCAGCACAGTGGCCTCTTGCGGCTCTGTCAACGCTGCTGCCGTGTTCGTCGCGCCTCGCTGCTGCTGGGTGGTGCTGGGTGTGCTGCTTCCGAGCGGCGCTTGCTGCTGCGCCAGCTCCGGCGGGTCGAACTTGTGCAGCGCCTGCCGCCACTTGCTGACCATGCGGTCGAACACCTTCTTGCCCACGAGCGCCGTCTTGTCGGGCGTCGCGGGGTCCCGCAGCCCGCGCTTGTGCCGCGGCACGAGCGTGCAGTACCGGTCGTAGCCGAGCGTGTTCTTCCCATAGTCGATCTGCTTCTGCCGCTGCGTGAGGCGGTGCGCGTCCGTCTCCTTCTGCTCCGACAGCAGCTGCACCTGGACTTGCGCTCGCGGGCGATCCGCACGACCGCCGTCGGCAACAACAGGCGTGAGCGTCGGCCGCCGCTGCTTGTCTCGGCCGTCGATCTGCTGCTGGTCCTCGTAACGCCGCCGCTGGCGCCTCGCGCCGTCGTCCGCCTCGCCCCCGTGCCTGCGCTTCATGGCCGCTGGTTTTCCTTTTTTGGCGGGAACGTGGCAAATTCCCTCCCGCCAAAAGTTTAGAGCATTTCTATAGCGGTAATTTTGTCGTTTTGGCTGAGTGTCGACGAGAACATTCTAAATAATTTGCCGAATTGCGTCTTCAACGAGGTCTTCACCAATGGCATGAACACCAGGGATGGATAGGTTAGTGTATTGGAGGCGCGCGCTCTGTCTGTCATTCCCTGTGCATGGCGTTCGTCGAGTCTGACGAGCCGTGAAGCTGCCGGACACAATGGAGGGGGAGCAGGAGCTGCAGCGCAGCGGGACGGCTCGACCAGCACCCGGCAGACTACTCGTAGTCCTCCTCCTTGGACCACTTGGCGGGCGACCCAGAGCCCTTGGCACCTCGGCTGGCCTTGGCGTCGGCGCGGTCGACCTTGGCGGCCTTGGCGTCATCCTCATCCTCGGCCGGGTGGTACGACTTCTTGGCCTGCGCGCGGTCCTCGGCGATGTACTTGTACTCGGCCTTGTTGTGCATGATGAGCTCGTCGCCGACGAAGTAGAAGCTGTCCGAGACGGTGGCGAATGGGTGCGCGATCATGTCGTTGATAAGCTCATCGCCGAGCGGCGGCATGGAGTAGATGGCCTCCCACGTGTTGACCGTGTTGGGGATGCAGAAGCCGAAGGTGAAGTCGTAGCTCTTGACGATCTCGTCGCGGAAGTAGTGACGCTCGATCATGCGCAGATCGCGCACCTCCTTGGGGCCGACGGAGAACTCGAGCTCGGTCGCGATGGCCGGCAGCCGCAGCACGTCCTCCGAGAACTCGTAGCGGATCGTGCGGTACGCGCTCTCGCTGCGCGGTGCCGACAGGTCGATCTTGGGCACGGCCTTGCCCGGGCGGTCCTTGCCGATCTCGAAGATCTTGTGCTTGGACTCGTAGTCCGAGATGGCGAAGTGCAGGAACTCGATCCCGTACGTGTTGGCGCTCAGCGGGCACAGAAAGTCTGGGAGAGGCGCGCGCACACACAGTATTCACACACATACACACACACGCAGGCTTAGTCTCCGAGCAGCAGGCGCAGCAGTACCAGTCCGCAAGCACGGCGACGCACTCTCGGTCGGCGCCTCCAGCTCCAGCACGTCCTCGGGGGTGTATCGCTGCCGCGACATGGCGGTCCTGGCTCCTGGCAACTGGCTGGTGGGCTGGCGGGCTGGCGGATGCAGCGCGGAATAAGCGCTCGCTGAGGTCGGTCGACGCGTCCGGCAGACGCAAGGAGCCGCGCCGCTGCCGCCATCGCCGCCGCCTCGTGATCCCATGGGCATAACGGATCTTGTCGAAAGGTCACGGCGAAACAGTCGGATGGTGTGGCGTGCATTGATCGTCTCGCTTTAGTGGCAGCGTCACTAAGCGACAACTGGTGCCCACAATTTGACACCAATTTTTGGCGAAATTTGGCGAAAAAATTTGGTGAAATGGGCGGTGTGGGACCCCAATTCGAACGCTCCATGGCCGGGTGTTCACAGCTGGTGGGAGGGCTCCATGCGCGCCACCATGGCCGCCGCACGTCCAAGAGACGGAGAGCGTCGCCGCCGTTCGGAGACGCACGGTGGATGACGTCCGGAGTCGATGCTGGCGCAAAATTCACGGTGTGGACGAAAATTCGCGCAGAAGTGGGCGAAGTAGTTTACGCGGTCCGCCCTTGCATTTGTTGGCTGGAAACCTGCATATTAGAGCGCTCCTGCCTGACCTGAGCCTCACTTACAAAAATTAGGAATATTGATCGTTGCTGCTCTGCGCAGTCCCGGATTCCTCCTCTTCTCGACTCGTGCCAAGCAATTCTGTATGTGTTCTGACAGGTCTGCGCAGGCAGGAACGGGTCTGGGCAGAGCTCCACCCGGTAGCTTACGCGTAAACTACCGCCTGCATCCATCCTCAAGCAGCCCTCGCGTTGCGCAGCAACAACAAGTCCGAGAACGACACGGCGCGGCCCCGGCCCATGTGCGCGTGACTCGGGCGGCCTGCGCTCTCTCGCTCATTCCTCGTCCCGCGCGGCTCTCGGTCGGGCTCTCGGTCGGTCCCGGGCCCCAGGTCGTCGGTTCAAGCGGACGCGGGCGGACGGCGGATGCCGGGCGAGGACATGGCGCGCGACATGGGTGCCAACCGCACGTTCCGGTCCATCTTCGGGGCCGGCGCGGACGGCGAGCAGCCCGACAAGCAGCCCGACAAGGCGGATCAGGACCAGGATCAGGACCAGGATCAGGATCAGACGCGGCTCGCGGACGCCGCCGAGGAGGACGGCGACGGTATGTGGAGCGACGCGGACAACAACGAGGACGCGGCGGGGGCCGGCGCGGGGGCGGCCGCCAGCGACGCCGGCGGGGCCTCGGTGCGTGTCGAATGGTGGGGCGATGGGCGGGTGTGGACGGCGGACTGACGCGCGCTGGCGGGCAGAACAAGTCGATCGCCGACTGGGCGGACGACGACGACGATGAGGACGTGTGGAAGGACGCGCTGCAGGCGCGCGTCAACCAGCTGGAGCTCGTGCTGCAGGCGCCCGGCGGGGACGGAGGGACCGAAGGGGAGGCCGCGTCCCGGCCAGCGGGCGACGCGCGCAAGGGCCGCCACAAGATACAGCGCACGGCCAGGGGCCGCGCCAGCAACAGCAGCAGCGGCGGCGGCGGCGGGACGGCGGCAGATCAGACCGGCGGCGCGCGCAAGAAGCGGCCGGGGTCCACGGACTTCATCGCGCGCAACATCCAGGCTGTGGAGCTCAAGCGGTCGGTCTCGGGCGGCTCGAGCCGCGGTGACTCGCCGGCCGCGGCCGCTGGGACCGCGCGGCTGCGGAGGAAAGGGTCGGCCGAGCTGGCGGGCGTGTTGTCGCCCACGAGCGGCGGCGACGCCAAGCCCCGCGGCCCCGTGTTCGACCTGAGCGAGACGGAGGCGATCCGGCGCTTTGTCGTGGACGACATCAAGCAGGTGCGTCGCCCTGCCGGTCGGAGGCTGAGAGACTCGCAGGAGAGACTCGCAGGAGAGACTGACCCCGCGCTGTGGACGCCCGCAGATGTCGATGGAGCGGCTGGTGAACAACGCCAAGCGCCTGCACTTCCTGGAGGAGTTCTTCCAGCACCACGCGCCGGCGACGGCCGCCACGTCCTCGACCGCCGCGGCCGCGCCGCTGTCGCCGTCCTCCTGCCGGTCGGACGCATGAGTCGACCCGACCGGTCGCCAAGAGAAGAAGGAATGGGGAGGACGGAGGACGCGCGCTGCCTTTGCTTTGGGTCGCCGGACGAGCGACTGGATCTATTTAACGCGGCAGCACCTTGAGCCCCTGACGTTGTCCACCGCCACTTCCTCTCTCGCTCACTCGCGCCACCGCCGCAGCAGCAGCACCGCCAGCTCGTAGGACGCGAACGTGCTGCTGTGCGCCACCACCGACTTGAGCAGGCTCGGCGCCGTGCCCTTGTAGAGCCCGCGCACGCCCTCGCGGTGCAGCACGTCGGCCAGGCACGCGCGCGAGGACGCGTACATGGGGATGACGCCGTAGGCCGCGTCGCGCGGCAGCTGGCGCATCTGCATGCGCTTCTTGAGCGTGTCCAGCGGGTAGACGGCCAGCTTGGACGCGAACCCGGCCGCGCCGCCCGTGCCCACGTGCGCCAGCAGCGTGACGGCGGCGCTGGGCTCGGCGGCGGTCCCGCGACGCCGGTGCGCGTCCACGAGCGCGTTGAGCCACGCGTAGAGCCCGAAGCTGAGCCCCATGTACGGCGCGATCTGCAGCAGCGTGGACGGCAGGCCGCTGTAGAAGCCGCGCGCGCCGCGTGTCGCCCACATGTGCGCGGCCAGCGCGCGCGACGTCGGGAACGGCTTGGGCACGCCCTGGCTCGCCAGGACGGTGCGGAACAGGTCCAGCGGGTACGTCAGCGCCGTGGCCGCCACGCCCGCCAGCGCGCCGTGTGCCGCGCTCAGCGCCGGCCCGTGCGCGTCGCAAAATTCCTGGCCCAGCGCGCGGGTCGAGGCGCCCGCCAGCGCGCGGTAGGCGGCGAACTGCAGCGCCGAGTACGAGACCCAGAGCCCCGTGGCCGCCAGGTTGCCGCGCCAGAAGCCGCGCAGACCCTCCTCGAGGTACACGGCGCGCACGGCGCGCAGCACGCCGTCCACGGGCGCCTGCTGCACCTGGAAGCTGCATGCGGATGCGGCCATCAGTGACGGCGGAATGGCCTGGTGTCTACGGCTGTGGAGCGAGGACGCACCGGATCTTGACGAGGTCGAGCGGCGCCACCGCCAGCCGCGTCACGCCTGCGATCGTCCGCGCGTCAGTCACACAGCAGCAGGAGCAGCATGGGACTCTATTGGTCGGACGCTACGCTACCTCCAGCGATGGCGCCGGCCACCGCCGCCTCCGAGGGCGTTGCGCCGCCCGCGCCGCCTGCTTCCGTCGTCCTCATCATGGCCATTGCTGCCAGATGTGTTATGATATCTGTCGAACGGCTGCTTGGGGAGGGACCCAATTTTAGAGCATATTGGGTTTTGTATGCGTCGTCCTCTCAGTTCACACTTTTGGCAATAGTGAACTAAAGAATAATGCACGCCAATAATAGAACAAGGTCTGTGTTTTATCCTTTTATAACCATTTCAGTCACTGACTCTCCTCGGACTCTGCCACAACAAGTTGTGACCTTCCAATTCAATCCAATTCAATGGGTGTTTATTTCTTGTTGGCGAGAATGAAGGGAATTCGAATATAATACAAAACGAAACAAAATCAAATTGATGCATTAGCGTATTATATATTCAATTTCATCTGACAGGTTTTGTTGCGTAGAACCCATAATTGATTGCAGAAATTTCCTTGAAAATCCTGACTGATTTCTTTTAGAACACATACAAAAATGAACTTCGAGAAGTAAATGAACAAAATATAATTGGATCGAAAACCAGCCGAAATATCAGAGCAGTACCACATTATTGGAATTTTTAGTCATTAGGGTTTAATATTGAGAGAGACAATATCACAAAAATATGGTGATTTGTTAGTATTACGATCCAAAATCGCTCGGAAGCACATCCCGGATGACAACTTCCGCGCTTTTGTTGGCTTGTTCAAGGCGTCGCGCGGTGAAGAGATGCTGCTCACCAGCAGCGCTGACATCAGTGAGGGGTGGTTCCAGAATGCAAGCATCCAGATGGCGACAAACGCGAACAACCATGACCTCTACCCCCGCTTGAAGAAGTTCATAGCGCTCCGCTTCGGCCTGAAGAAAAACCCACGCTGCACCCTGCTGAAGGACGAAGGTGTCGACGATCGTGTCCTGGAGTTGCGCGGCTTCATTCTCCAAGATGGCAGCGCTCAGGTGGACCAAGGACGATTCGGCGCTGGATCGCACGAGATCCGTCGTTCCGGGACTCGTGTCGTCGACTTCCGACACGAAAGACGAGCTCGATCGAGCAGCTTCGGCTCCACATTTCCTACCTGATCCCTCGCCTCGATGAGCTGCTGGGCTTTTG
>JAADYH010000473.1:0-20264 GCA_023338125.1 Phytopythium aichiense | reverse complement strand
TGCCCACCGACCGGCAGCAATGGCGCGGCCCGGCCGATCGGCAAGGTGGCCCCGTCCAGTCGACCGCAGAAAGCCAAGCGACGACTTGAAAACGACCTTGACGAGGACTCAGTCGCGTTCTCGATCCCGAATCGGGACGTCAAGTCCGTCGATGGACGTGATCCTTCTCATGCAACGGTTAAGCCCAGTTGCGTGAGTCCAGGCGACGGCGTTCGACCGCCCAAGTTGCGGCGTGCCGAGATGGAGGAGGAGGGGACGACGGCCAAGGCGGAGGTCATCGTGGCCATGATGTCGTCAGACGGGGTGCCAGACGTGACGCGGACGCTCCGTGGGTCGCGCATGAAGGCCAACAGTGCCGTGCGCAGGACGTGGATGGACGCCAACCGCGCTGGCGTGCTGTGCGAGCTGGAGAGCGACAAGAACGGCTACTGCCGCCTCGTGATCCAGAACCCCGATGGCACTGCAGACTCGATCGAGGCGCGGAAGGTGTGCAAGGCCCCCAAGTTCCGCAAGCTGTTCGCTTCATCCGGGGAGGACTAGCAAAGCCGTTGGGGGGTGAGTGGAAGAGGCGCAGTGCGCTGTCGGCTCAACTCGAGTCCAGTTCATTTTCGACGACTGGTGCAATGAGAACCGATCGTTGGGAAGCGCACACTCGTACCGGTTTCAATCTCGTCGCTAACGCTGGTTCGGTTGCATTGAGGGTATGAGTTCGAGCTGGCTGGCTGGCTGTCGGTGCACCTACTGGTCGCCGCCTTCGCCGGCCTCCTCTCTCGCGCGCTTCTTCTGCTTCCACAGTTGCGCCGCCTGCAACAGCTTGAGGTGCGACTGCGCCTTCTCGTCGTCCGGGAAGATGTAGTCCGTGTACTCCTCCATGCCCAGCTCCGTCTACATGGCAACAGATCAACAACAGCACATGGTCAGTTGTCGGAGCCCAAGCGATCACAGTCACAAGCGTCCTCGAACATACCCCGTCCTGCGCGTAGGCCATGCGCTGCTTGGTCACCTTGCGCGGCATCATGCGCTGCACCTTGGCCACGCTCGTGTCGTCGCCGTGGCTCTGCTCCAGACCCAGCCACGCCTCCAGGCACTGGACCCGGTCCTCCCTCCGGCTCGACGCGTCCTCATCGTCCCCGCTGCCAGTCTGAAGATGCCGCAGTGCGCGCTCGAACACCTCGCGCGCGGCCTCCACGTCGTCCGCAGTCGACGCCTCGAACTGCGCGAAGCTGCTCCAGACCTTGACGTGCTTGGTGCGCTCGAGCAGCCGCTCGTACAGCGTGCGCGTGTTCTCGAGTTCGCCGTTCTCGATCTCAAAGTCGATGTACGCCTTCCAGATGACCTCGGGCATGTCAAGCACGGGTTGCTTGACCGCCAGCTCGTAGATGCCACGCGCGCGCTCCGTTTCGCCCACCTGCCGCTCGAGCATGGCGTACTGCTGCCACACCTCGCAGTTCTGTCCGTCGAAGAGCAGGAACTGCGTGTAGATTTTGCGGCAGCGGTCGATCTCGCCCATCATAAGCTCCAGCTCGATGTAGCTGCGGAAGAGCTTCTTCTTGGGGCACCGCCCAATGCTCTCGCCGAGCACTCGCCGCGCGGCGGCCACGTCGCGCTGCCGGATCAGGAACTTGGCGTACAGCACCCAGAGCTTGGCGAACGTGAACTTGTCGTGCGGGATCAGCGACAGACACGTCTTGTACACCTGCTGGCAGCGGTCGGCCGACGCGCCGTCGCCGCCGTCCTCGGCAGCCAGCAGCTCCTCGAACAGCGCGTACTTGATCCACAGATAGATGTATCGGCGCCAGTACTTCTTCTCGGGCACGGGCGGTACGTTGGCGATCGCGCGCTCATACACGTCGCGCGCGAGGCCGAAGGTCTGCGACGTGACGGCCTCGCTCTCCTCGAGCTTGATGTACTCGAGCCACGAGTCGTAGTCGAGCGCGTTGGCGGCCACCTGCTGCTCGTACACGACGCGGCGCTTGGCGATGACGACCTGCTCGATGCGCGACTTGTCTCCGTGCTGCTTCTCGAACGTGATGAAGGCCGAGTAGAGCTGCGGCGCCGCGCTCTTGTCGGGCAGCTTGTCCAGTGCGAACGAGTAGATGGCGCGCGCGCGCTCCGTCTCGCGGCAGCGCTCCTCGAACTGCGCGAAGGCCACGTAGATGTCCTCCGTCTTCTCGTCGTCGCGCAGCTCCTCGAGCGCGCGCTCGTAGACCCTCCGCGCGCGCGGCAGCTGGTGCTGCTGCTTCTCCTCCCAGCGCGCGAACTTGATGAACGCCTTCTCGGTCGGGTGGGACGCCACGTAGCGCTCGTAGAGCTGGCGCGCGCGCTCGACGTCTCCAGCGCGCAGCTCGAGCTTGATGTACGAGTACCACGCCTGGTCGTCCGGCTGCCACTCCATCCAGCGCTCGAAGACGCGGCGCGCGCCGGCGAGATTGCCCACCATCTCCTCCATGAAGGCGTACTTGTACCAGAACTGCGCGACGCGCGGCAGCAGCGTGACGGCGCGGTCCCAGACGTTGCGAGCGTGGTTGACGAACTTGTGGCGCATCTCCATCTCGGCGTACTTGAGCCAGACGGTGGGCGTCTTGTAGTCGACGTCGATGGCGCGCTCGAAGATGGACCGCGCGCGCGTGAACTCCTCCTGCGACTCCTCCCACTGCGCGTACTTCATCCACGTGCCGATGTGGTGCCGCTGGCGCCGCAGCTCGTCCTCGAACGTCTTGCGCTTGCCCATGCGGTACTCGTTCAGCTCCTCCGCGTCCGCGATGCGGCGCCGCGGCGCGCGCGCCACCTCCTCCTTGCGCTGGTTGGCCTCCAGCAGGATCTGCTCCGCCGTGATCTGGATCGGCGCCGGCGCGCGGTTCTTCACCACGCTCTTCTTCATCATGGTTGCCGTCGTTTGCTGCTTCTACGGCGGGTTGCACGGGGTATATGGGCGCGTTGTGACACTGAGGGGGAGCCGGACACGCCTGGGGAAGTGACAAGGCGGAGGGCGGGCCGTGGGGTGCGCTTGGGGGCCGCGGACGACGCGCGCAGCTTCACGCGGATGTGAGCGCCGCTTGTCGGTCGAGTGGGTCGGTCCGAGCTGCACGCCAAGGAGCGCCATCCGAACTTACCGCCGAACGAGTGCGGACTTTATTATATCAGTAAGTTCGTATAGAACTTAAGATGAAGTACTCTATGATATCATAATAGTGGATCTACGCACTTAGACATAAAGTTCGATGCGAACCTTTGGACGCGAAACGACGCGAGCTTCATGTTGCTGCAGTTATTCCTGGCGGCATTGACAATGCCAGTGGTGGTGTGCTGCTGGTCATCAAGCGAAGCGGGCGTCCATGCTGCCTGCTCGTGATGATGGAGAGCTGCCAACCGACGTGGCCGTCGACGCGGACGAAAGCGGCAGCTCCGCGAGCGACAGCGACAGCGACGAGGGCGAGTCGCGAGTGGTGCGGCGCTCGACGTGGGACCAGCGGGTGCGCGTGGCGAGGGCGATCAGTGGCCAGCGCCAAGAGCTCGTGCGCGCGCTGCACACGGTCAAGTCGCGGCACATCGTGGACAACTTGTTCAGCTTCGTGACGGGCAACATGGCCGTCGTCTGCTGGGTCCTGGGCGGCATGTACCACTCGCGCGCGTGCAGCAAGCCGCTCGCAGGCTTCCTGGTCGTGCTGGGCGGTCTCGCGCTCTTCGCGGCATGCCTGCCGATCCTCGTGCGCCAGTGGTTCTACCTGCACGCGCGCCTCAACTGGTGGTCCATCGGGCTCCTCGCGGGCTCGGCAATCTACGTCGTGTGGCTGCTGCTCGGGCAGAACTGGGCGTTCGACTGCTCGCCCAGCAACTGCGACCAGGAGCTGTGCACCGCGGCCAACTCGAGCGCCTTCATCCTGTACGCGGCGCTGCTCCTGTACGCTGCCAAGGTGGTGTGGTACTTGGCGTTCCGCGTCCGCTTCCCCTACCGCGAGCTGCTCTCGTCGTGCATGCGCGACCCGTACCCAGACGCGCTGCGCGTCGACGAGGACGAATTCGCGCGCCTCCACGACATGGTGACGGCCGCGGACGCGTCCGAAGTCCGGCTGTTGGTCGCCGCTGACAACAACTAGGTGCATACAGTACTGTCGCCGTTACTTCATGCGGACTTGGTGACGACACGCTTCAGCCCTCGGCGATCGACTAACGAGCGGCCAGTGACGGACGCGCGTAGTTTAGAGTTGAGTGCACGACGTCACAGCGGGCGTCATGGAACCGGCGAGCTGCGACCGTGTCGTGCGGATGGGAAGGAAGTGCCGGCCCATCGAGACGCTGCCACTGTCCAACTTGCATCTCAGGCCGAGCGTGGCACCAAAGAGCCCAACCGAAATACAAAACCTGAGATGTTGATTCCCCAATGACGGGACCGGAAACTGGCCGCGTTGCCCACAACCGGTTGTGTCTGTTACACCGCTCTGATCACTGGTGATTTCTGCATCATTAGGTGTAAATCTGGTCGATTGCATTATCGAAGGGCAGAGCCGGCACTTGAGATCTGTTAGGAACATCGGATGGTGCCGAACCTCTGAGAACGCATAGTGGAGTGTGACATTCAACGCGCGCCGGGTATTTTTGGCTCGCCGAGCGCTCCAGCAAAAGTTTGGCACAGTCCAACGGTCGCAGCCTCTGTACCCAGTATTCCATTCTCCCCAACAATCTATTCCTAAAGGTCTTTCAACCAGCGACAGTACTGACGGATCGGTCCGGAGCGGGCCATCATATCGACTGTCACAGGCACTAACACGCCAAGCGTGTCCTGCAGCCCGACACTTTCACCGCATGCGCCTCGCCTTCTCCTTCTCCTTCGCGCACTCGAGCTCCCGCTTGCCGCACTGCGTGCCCTTCGCATCTCGCCCGACTGCTGCGAGGCCCAGCGCGCGGTGACGACCGGCCGCGACGCGTCAGTACCGAACGCCAGCCGCGTTCCTCACGCCGCAGGAGTAGCAAGCAGGACGCGATTAGCATGCCGGTCCGACGCACCAAGAAACGCCCGGCGCCAACGCGCAGCGCTAGTGCAGCGCTCGCGGTAGTGGCGGCGGCTGCACTCGCGACTGGCGTGCGCGCGGGTAGCGTGCTGCAGCAGAAGCTCTTCGGTCTGCCGTCAGGTCTCGGTACGTTTGTCCCTAGTCATGCCGCTGCTCGTCACTCCTAGCGCACGGCTGACCGTCTTTCTGCCTGCCGCCGACAGCGTACTATGTGGAAGTGAGCATCGGCGAGCCCGTCTACTCGTCGTCCACGGGCAGCTCGGCCTCGGTAGGTGCCAATCGCGCGCGTCCGTGGCTGCAACAGTCGCTCACCGGCTTGCGTCTTGTCATCGTCGGGACAGAACTCGTTCAACCTGCTGCTGGACACGGGCTCGGCCAACACGGCCGTGGTGACGGCCGACTGCTGCTCGCTGACCAACGAGGACCTGTACTCGTGCTCGGACTCGGCCACGTGCGTCGAGGAGGGCACGACCGCGAGCGTCACGTACGTCTCGGGCTCGTGGAGCGGAGACATCGTGAAGGACACGTTCTCGGGCGACGGGCTGGGCGAGATCGAGAGCATGCCGTTCGCGGCCATCACGGCCGAGGAAGATTTCATCCAGTCGGGCTACGACGGCATCATCGGCCTTGCCTACGAGGCCATCGCCTCGCCCTCGAGCAGCCCGCCCACGCCCTACTTCGACAAGGTCGTGAGCGCCGAGGCGGTCGACAACACGTTCAGCCTGCTCATGTGCGGCGCGCTCCAGGCGCTGGCGCTAGGGAACGTGTCGACCATCGATGACAGCTACCTGTACGCTGGCGAGTTCCTCATGGGCGGCACCTCGGGGGCCGACGGCGAGACGTACTACTCGGGCGACATCGTCTACACGCCGCTGGTGCAGGAGAAGTACTACAATGTGATCGTCACGGACATTGGCGTCGACGGTGAGAGCCTCGACCTGGACTGCCAGACCATCAACTCGCCTCGGGTGCGTCCGAACTGCTCAGAGTGTCCATGCATCGCTTTAGCTGCTTCGTACTGATGGATCGATCGCCCCTGCTCTTGATGTGACGCAGTCCATCATCGACTCGGGCACGAGCAACATCGCGTTCCCGTCTTCCGTGTACAGCTCGGTGGTCTCGAAGCTCAAGACGGAGGTCGCCAAGGTGGCGGACGTGTCGGACAGCTTCTTCGACGACGACACGACGTGCTGCTCGGACGAGTGCAACCCGTCGAACACGGACTCGATCATCTACTCGCTGCCTGGCCTCACGATCTCGTTCGCGCTCGAAGACGACAAGTCGAAGCAGATCACGGTGACGGTGCCCGCCGAGTACATTTGGCGTCCCATCGTCGTGTCGACGGGCATGGGCGAGGAGGCCTGTCGGGTGTTTGGCATCTCGGAGGGCGACTTCACGCTCCTCGGCGACGTCTTCATGGACGGACTCTTCACGGTGCACGACCGCGACGCGGACCGCGTCGGCCTGGCGGTCGCCAGCTCGTGCCCGAACGGCGTCACGTCCTCCAAGAACGTGACGGTCGAGACGCTCACGAGCAACGAAGACTCGTTCTGCGACTGCGTGTCGTCCTCGGACCGCAAGAGCAGCCTGCTGAGCAGCTACTTCCCCTTCTCGAGCAAACCCTGCTTCTTCTGGCTCTGGTGGATGTACGTGGTGATCGCCGCCGTCGTCGTCATAATCGCGGCCGGCTGCGTGTTCGCGTACCTCCACTTCAAGCGGCGGAAGCTGATGCGCGAGCTGGCCGCGCTGCAGTCGCAGCCGCCGCGCGTCCAGCGGCAACTCCACAACGATCGGATGGACATCGACCCGAGCCTGCTCACGACGCCGCACCCGTCGCAGACGGCGTACGTCGCCAACGCGGGCACGCCTCCATCTGCTGGCCCGACAGTATTGAACGTGCAGGGTCTTCGGCCGACGCGATCGGCCAGTGGCTACTGCACGCATCAGCAGGACGCGCTGTCGGCGTCGTCGTCGTCCGTGTCGTCGTCCAACGGGGCCAGCGGCGGCTTCCGCGCGGCGGCCGCAGGGGTGACGGTCGAGCCGTCGGCCCCTGCCGCCAAGCAGCCGCCGGCGTACTACCGGATAGGCAGCGGCGCCAAGCACAAGACGGAGCCGTCGGCGTTCGTCTAGAGGCCGGAAGAGTGAGGCGATTAGAGTTATGATGAGGAGCGGAAGGCAGACGCATAGAACACGGTGGTGTATTTACTCGAGTTGAACGCACGACAATGGACTCGGACACGATTGGCACCGCCGGTGGCTTGGGCTGCCTGCCGTCAATGCCTACGCGCTGCAGGTGGAGATGAAGGACGCGAGCGCCTCCGAGACGTTGTAGGCTGTGCCGTCGTAGGTGATGGTGCAGTCGGGCAGGTCGAGCGCGGCCGCGGCCTCGAGCAGGGCGACGCAGGCCGAACTCGCGCAGATGGCCGCCGACTCCGTGGCGTCGGGCAGTCCCGTGTACGGGAAGATGGTGTAGCCCGAGTCGCTCTGGCACGTGCTCAGGTTCGAGTTGAAGAGCAGCGGCAGCAGCGTCACCACGAGCGACGCCGTGTTGCATTCCGCCGCCGAGACGACGCCGGGCGACGACAGCGCGGCGATGGCGGTGGCCGAGGCCAGGAGCAGCGACGTGGTCTTCATTGCAGGCTGGAGACTTGGAGACTTAGGGCGGGTGACGACTGGGAAGTGAATTGGAGAGTGAGATCAGCTTGTGGCCTGACAGAGCGAGGCGGAGACTGACCGACCGGCAGCTTAATGTGCGCCGCTCCGTTGAATCTGGTGCGGGAAAGGAACGGAAGCGACGACCGAGATGGAGGGGCGAGGTGCTTGTTACTGCTCGCGGCGGTCGAGTCCCTTCAAGGACGTGGAGCTGCTCTCGTCGTCGTGGTTGTTAGCAGGCTCATCGAGAGACGAGGATGGTGTCTGTGCCTGTTCCCGCGAGGATCGGTCGCGAGCTTGGCCACCGACGCTCACGACACATCCCAGTGACCGGCTGCGAGCCTCTACACGCTCCTGTCGAGCGTTGAGGCGCGCCGATGGGCCGGGAGGAGCAAGCAGGCCGCTCCAGGTCACCGGCAACGAAAGGCATGGCAGGACTAAACACCGCCGTTCGATACTCAGATCCCGCTCCATGTCCATCAGCGTAACCTCCCCCTTCTCGTTCAACCAAGTGCCGCCGCTGGAGGTGGCAGCGCCAGCGATCATGGCGGCTTCCCGATGAAGAGTTGAGCAGTAAAGAGCGGAAGTGAGAGTAGTAATTCGTCTTGTTGAGTCTCCTCGGAGCTTACACGTCGGGGGTTGTGCTCTACTGTCACACACAAGGGGCTCGGGCCTCCTCGGTCGCGTCCGCGTCCATTCCGCGGCGCGCGTCTTGATAAAATAGGCGACTCGCACTCGAGTCGCGCGTCTAGCTGGCCTAGACCAGAGCCCCGGCAGGGTACGCGGCCAGCGTGTCGGCCGCCTCGTGTCGCGGGTATCTCGTCGCGGCCTCGGGTTCGACGGTCACCACTGGCAGGGCCGCGTCCTGGTCCGCACGCTGCTGCTGCTGCTGCTGCTGCTCTTGCCGCCGCTCCTTCTTGCGCTTGCTGGCGAGCTTGGACTGGCGCAGCTCGAGGTCCATCTGGCCCAGCGCGCAGCAGCAGCACGCGCTCGAGACGATCAGGTCTCCAAGCTTGGTGCCGCGCAGCGAGAGCCGCTTGCGCGTCTGGTCGCGCAGCAGCCACACGCCGAGCAGGAAGAGCAGGACGCACGCGACCGCGACGCCCGCCCAGAACTCGGGGTTCTTCCCCAGGCTGACATCATCTCGGTCGTCCGGGGGCGGCGGCGGCCACGACCCGCCACCGAAGCTCGAGCTGTTGCGGTCCGGCCAGCCGCCGCCCATGTCGTCGTGCGGGAAGCCGTCGTGGTCGCCGTGGCGGTGGTGCTGGTTCGTCTGGTCATACGTAATGGCGAGCCCCGTACAGACGAACATGCCGCTCGCGAGCACGCCGAAGTAGAGCAGCGCGAGCTCGAAGGACGAGCCGAGCCGCTCGTTGACGGCCGCGGCCGTCGCGCACGGGCACAGCAGCGTGCGCAGCCAGTAGGTGGGACTGGCGGCGCAGCAGCCGCCGAAGAGCGTCTGCGTCCACGCGGCGTCGTCCTCGGCGTCCAGCGTCGCGATGGACGTGCCGCGCGCCTCCCGCGGCCGCTTGCTCACCTTGCTCGGGGGCAACGCCTCGGCCACCGGGATGACGTACACGGCCGTGTCGCCGTCCTCTGCGCCGCGCCGCACGGGCGTCAGCACCACCGAGTCGTCATGGCGCGGCTGGTAGTACTGCGCCATCCTCCGCTGTCTGTCTGTCGGTCGGTCTGTCGGTCTGTTACGTTACTGAAGGAGCGCTGGAGACGACCGCCTCCTCGGCACTGTTTGATGGCGGCGGTTCGCGGTCTGGCAGTGGTAATCGCGCGCTGGAAACGGGGAGAGAGCGCGGTGCGTCGCCCAGATGACCGGCTTGCCTCGCGCTCAGGCGGCTGAAAGAGAGAATAGCATCGTCGAGAGGAGAGGAAGGAGAGGGAGGAGACGGCGGGGCGGACTGGCAGCCGGAGGAAGCGCTCGAACAGCATGAGCGGCGCCGTGGGATGTGCGGGTGGCTGGCGCGCCGACAAAACAGAGGAACCCGCGACACATGATCACTTACGCGCGTATGTAATCATGCAGGTGTTGCGGGTTATTGTATATGAAGGAGTCTCGATAAGTCTGAAAACGGGAGGCTGAGCTGGATATCTGGCTGTTTATCAGGTTTGGGAAACTCGATAGAGAGTCAGTCGCCCGCGGAGACCGTAAAAGACCTCCTCGGCTGGCTGGGGTTCTGGGTGCACCCGCGCATGGACGCGGCACGTGCGGGCGTTCGCGCCACTTGTTGGCAATGGCTGGCGCAATGGCGAGCGCCTCGATCTCGGTCTCTGCATGCCACGCCTTGCGACGGGCGTGCGGTCTCTGCGCCTGGCGTCGTTCCACATGCTCGACGCCATCGCCGAGGGCTTGAGCTCCGGCTTGACGCTCGTCAATGACGAGGGCGTGGGCGACATGCGCTGATCAGATTATACGACCCCGGCAGCCGCAGCGATAAACACCGGCGGAGGCCTTCAATGTGGCATGGAAACGCGTGTGGGAGTCGTTGGTGAGGCATGTCGGCCATGCAATAGAGGCTGCCGCTCGAGGTGGTTATACTTGAAGCCTACTGTCTGAGTTGAATGAGGAATCATGCGTGAGGAGTGACCATGTAGGCCGGGAGGACGTCGCGGTCGCGCTCATGCTCAAATGAGGGGGCCAGCGAGCAGACGCCCGGCGTGTACGTGTCGAGCTGCGTGGCCATCTGCGCGACGACGCACGGGCAGCAGGCGAGCGTCGCCGCCAGGTCCTGGGCTACGGATCCGGCCAACTCCATCTGCTTTCGAGTCTTGACTCGCAGACGCGCCACTGCTAGCGCCAATACCACCGCCACGGCCACAGCAGTACCCACGACCATCCCTGTCGGGACGTGGCGCTCGGGAGGGTGATAGACATCGACCGCCACGCTGTGAACACCCACGGGTAGCTCGGTGTGGGCTGCTTCCTCGTATCGGTTCTCTTCGATCGACGACAGGAACAGTCCGAAGCAAACGACCAGCCCAGTGACGAGCATGCCGAAGCCCATGACGGCCATCTCGAACGAGCCACCGAGCCGCGCGTCGATCTGCGCGAGCGAAATGCATGGGCAGAAGGCGACGAGGCAGCAGTTGGGCACGCAGCTCGAGAAGCAGCCGAGCAGCGGCGCGCTCCAACGCTCCCGCTGCTCTTCCGCCGCGACCAGTCCAGCCACGTGGGTGCCCGCCCCTTGAGCCCTCTTCTCGGCCATCGCCTTGGCTTCTTGGAGCGTCGGCTCCACCGCCGTCACTTGGATCGCGTACGGCGCGCTGTCGACTGCTGCGGGAGTCATTGGCGCGGATTGGCAACGCTGATGCTTGATCGCTTGGCGAATGACGAAGTGTCGGCTTGACAGGAGGACCTGGATGAAGGGAGGGAAGGAACGACCGTGGGCGTCCGCTCTCACGCGAAGAGTTGAGCGTCCTGTGCTGGGGATGGAAGTGAGAGGGCGACGCCTCCGTCTTCTGTCCGAGCGGATTCTTTTCCGTGGGTGGGCATTGGATGGCCCACCGTGCGGCCAGTGGCCTGCTGGTCACCTCCCTGTATCTCTATACAACGCAGTGGGTATCACACCAGTTGAATGTCACCGGCCACATGATTCTCGCGGCTCTTGGCGCCGACGATGGGGACGGTGAACTCAGGAGCAATGGACCCAGACGGTGATAACTTCAGCTGTCGACAGCCTTCTGTCGGCTGAGCGGTCATGAGGCGTCGGGCCGTCGGTGGCGCATGGGGTGTGGGTGCTGGCGTCTTCAAGCAGAAAGTTTGTCGTCAGCTGTCGTCAGTAGTTCGCCCTGACCTCGATTTCGCCCATGTGAACGCTCAGAGCTGGGTGATCGCGATCGTTCTGGCTGTCTGTCGGTGAGGGAGGAATCCACCGCAGTGTTTATTCGGATCCCTTGCTGCTGCCCGACTCGTGAGGCACCAAGGCGATGAGGAACCGGCAGGGAAAACCTCGACGTCTGCGAGCGGGGGAAGACGCGACCACGAGCCGCACCAGGAGCGTCGGCTCGGAGAAGGAGCGCACCATCAACGCGCGAGACAAAACCGGAGCGACGGCGCTGATGCTGGCGGCAGAAAGGGGCGACCTGAGCGGTGTTCAAGCGCTTGTCGATCGAGGTGCCGCCGTCAACCTGCAGGATGAAGAAGGATCAAGCGCGTTGCTGCTCGCTGCTGAGAATCGACACGATGATATTGTTGTGTTTCTCGTGGACCACGACGCCGAGGTGAACCTGTGCAACAAACTCGGCTCAACGCCATTGATGGCGTCCGCATGGGGGTGTTCCCTGGAAACTGTTCAGCTCCTTGTCGATCGAGGCGCACTCGTCGACAGAGAGGACAAGTTCGGAAAGACGTCGCTGCTGTTGGCAACGACGAGAGGCCGCATCCAAGATATTGAGTACCTTCTCAGTGTCGGAGCGCTTGTGAACACGGCAGACAACAAGGGAATGACTTCGTTCATGGTGGCTGCAGAGAGTGGCTTTCTCAATCTTGTCGAGTTCCTCTTCCAGAGCGGCGCAAGTGTCAACAAGCGCGACTGGAGGAGACAAACGGCACTGATGAAGGCTGCTGAAAATGGACACGAGCAGGTCGTGGGTTATCTAACGGAGAAGTGCAGTGCGGACGTCAACATCACCGACAAAGACGGACGGACGGCGCTTACAAAAGCGGCATCTAAGGGTCACGTTGGCATCGTGCGGAACCTTCTCGACCATGGGGCGGATGTGAACGCCAGTTCGACTTCCGGATGGACTCCGTTGATTTTAGCCGCGGACGAGGGTCATCTGGAAGTCGTGAAGCTCCTCGTCGACCGCGGAGCAAACGTTGATGCGGCCAACAAATACGGAGAGACAGCCATGTTTTACGCAGCGAAGAATGGTCACCGCGAAGTCGAAAGACATCTCAACCGCTGGGTTGGGCGTTCTCGAGGCAAAGATCAAGGGAATGAGTCAGGTTTCGACAGCGGGGCGATTGGTGAGAAGCCGTGGGCCATTCCTCCTTTCGAGCTTGAGCTGATTCATTCCGCTGGCATGAACGACACGGACGGTGACTATCGAGCGAAGTGGTTGGATGCAGACGTCGCTGTCAAGTTGTTTGTTCCTGACTCATGCAACACCACTTTCGAAAACCAAGTTGATCTATGGCGACATCTCCGACACCCCAACGTCATCAAGCTCTACGGCGCGAGTAACGGTGAACATAAACTCTATGTGTACGAGCTCGCAAGCTACGGCACCATCATTGAGCACCTCGCCTCATCCAGCCCAGAGCGGCGGACACCGTGGAAGTTCTTGTACGAGGCTGCTCTGGGATTGGAATACCTGCATCTGCGTGAGATTGTGCACGGCAACCTACGTGGCAGCAACATTGTGATCGGAAGCGACAGACTGGCCAAGCTGACGAACTTTAGCCTGAGCGGGTCCAAGTCGCGAGAAGCACCGGCGACGCGGGCATTCAAAAGCTCATGGCGTTGGCAATCTCCGGAGAACAAGGGAGCGCACAACGCGACTGCGGCATCTGATATCTACTCTTTCGGCTTGTGCATCGTGGAAGCCTTGACGGGTGACGTCCCGTGGGCTGGACGGGATGATTCCTATGTCGAATGGGTCAAAAGGAATTGGTGGCCGGAATCCGAACATCACACGAGAGGAGGGCCGGAAGGCATATCCGGCGAAGCTCGTGATTTGGTCTGGCGCATGTGCTACCACGACCCAGTCCAGCGACCATCCATCGCGTTCGTCGTGTTGCAGCTCGAGCGACTTGCGCTCCAGGAACAAGCATCACACCCACAATCTCGGCCGCTTGCCGCTCACATCGTTCACGATTATGCCAAGGTCGCCAAGTTGCAGGAGACTATCGCGAGATTGATGCAAGAAAGCAACAATGCGGCTCACCAGCACGTGTTTGGAGAGCTGAAAGCAATCGTGGAGCGTTTGGAACGGTTTCCTCATCCTGATGGGCTGCTCAATCGACTGTACACCGTTCTCATCGCTTTTCGCACGATCATCACAAGCACTGGCGAGCAAGCGCGGATCATGCGGCTCTCGTCGACTCGCGCGAGTTCGGACACCATCCAAGTCATTCACCGACGCATTCGAACATTGTGGAGTATGCTGGGCGAGTCCGCAGAGGCCATCGAAGTCCGTGTACAGGAGTTGGGCGAGCAACTCGCATCCCAGACATCGATCTTTGTGTCGGAAGTGTCCAAAACGCTGCTCGTTGTGCCGCAATGCACATCACCGGAGGAGCAAACAGCGATTCTAGCACTGTTGAAGGCCGAGATCGACACGCGGGAATCAAACTACACAAGCCGTCAACTCGATGTGCTTCGAAATGCCCGTGACGAGATCGTCAAGCGACTTGAGTCGGATGGAGGCGATGCGTTAGCAGCTACAACAAATGCAGCGATGCCCGAGTGGTTCATCCCCTGGTACGAGCTGCAAGTTGATTATTGGTCCAACCTGGGTTCCGGGAGCTTTGGTCGTGTTTATCGAGCAAAATGGCTCGATGCCGACGTGGTCGTCAAGATCCTCGAGACTCGCAGCTCAACTTCCGGGCAAGCCTCTTTCTTGAGTGACTGTTCCGCTGCAAGTGCAACAGCTCCCGACTCGGCAGATGCAGCCAGACGTACCGAGATCCTGGGTATGTTCCGACATGAGGTCGAGATCTGGTTCAGCTTGAGCCATCCCCACATCGTACGTCTCTTTGGAGCCTGCTACATCGGCAAGCCCGTCTTCATCTGCGAGCTCGCGAGCAACGGGACGCTGGTCGAGTACCTGCGGAAGCACACTGGCCAGCTTTGGCACAAGTTGTACGAAGCTGCTCTCGGTGTTCAGCTACTCCACGAGCGCGGGATCATCCACGGCGACCTGAAAGGCAACAACATCGTGGTCGGGAGCGACGAGAAGGCCAAGGTGACGGACTTTGGGCTGAGTTCGCTGATTGACAGTGTGGCGGTTGCTCCCATCACCGGCGCATGGCACTGGGTCGCACCCGAGCTCCTCGACAAATCGGCCACGAAGCCAACACGAGCATCAGATGTGTATGCCTTGGGCATGTGCCTGGTGGAAGCGATGCGGGTGGTGGAAGCGATGCGGGTGGTTGAAGGCGTCAAACTGAAGATGGACGAGCAAGATTACCCGGCGCATCCGTGGGGAAACCTCGATAACGCCGCCGTGAAAGTGCATGCTTGCAATGGTAAACTACCGCTACGACCGACGAACTCCACGGACGAGCAGTGGAGGCTGGTCGAGCGCATGTGCGAGCACGATCCGTCCGACCGGATCGAGTTGGCAGCTGTCGTTGATGAGCTCAAGATGATAGTGGAAGCTGGACATCCCAAGGAGCCAACCGTCGTGGAATGGAGTGAGCTATCTGCACCTCCTTGGACTGCCGAAGAGGCGATCTCAGCTATCAAACAGCAGGCTGCGCGCATCAAGACACAGGAGGATGATCGTGGCCGCAACGCCGTTGCTCGCACCTTCGAGCTGCTGTGCAGCCGCCTCGACCTCATCGCGCACCAAGTCGAGCTTCAGAGTGAACTCAACACCACTGAGGCATTCCAGTCGCTTCTCCGTGAGGCACACGAAGCTGCAGTGACAGCAGCAGATTGGCGCGACACGCTCGCAGGCTTCACCGAGACGTCGCTTCGAGGCTTCGCACTTCATCGGCGACTCGACAAGTTCATCGCAATGCACTTCCAGCCCTCGGAATTCGCCGACACGACCGACGCGCACGAGTGGAAGACAAAGTGTCGCAGCTTCAGCAGTGCCGAGCTATCACATGGAGATTGTCCATTGTGAGCAACGAGGACTCGAATCACCGTCATGCCCATCAATGCTCGCTCGCACCTCTTCGCGTCCCAGTCGTGGTCTGATCCAGTATCAGACCTCATCAGACGAGATCGATCTATTTCAGCCAATGAAACTTATTATTGTGGAAATGGAGAGATACGGTTGGTTGATATTCGCCAGGACATTGACTGGAAAGCGTCGGCTCCACCGTTTTTGACCGATGCGAGCACACTGAACAAGTCGCGGAGGCGGAAATGGCGGCCGTCGAAGGTGCGCGTCCACTGCCTGCTGCCGCGAATGACGGCTCACAGGCGCCGCAAAGTCTGGGAGATGTTCTTACCTTCCGTGTGTGTGTGTGTGTGGCTCGCCCAGGATCAGAGAAGAGCGCGATGACCAAGCTGCTGGACGACGTGGCGCAGGTGCAGACCAAGGTGGCCGAGATGGACGCCGCCGTCGAGGTGCGCAGCCTCTTCAGCGCTTCGTGTGATGGTTGCGGGGTGGTCTAGACCAACGGGGTTGCTTTTCGGTGTCTTTGTGTGCGGCGGACGCCAGTCGGAGCTCGCGACGGAGGGCGGCATGGGCTTCCTGCAGGTCAAGAACCACGCGCTGCTCAACTACACCAAGATGGAGCTCTTCTTCGCGCTGCTCAAGGTATCGCGGCCTCTCTGCTCAGTCTCTGGGCGACGCAAGAGTGCTGTAGACTCACTGGTTCCGTGTCGGACTGCAGCTCGAGCAGCCGGACAAGGTGAAGGACCACCCGGTGTTCAAGGAGCTCGTGCGATACCGGACGCTGCTCGAGCGTATTCGGTGCGTCCCTCCCTCTCGTCTGACACAGTTGGCTGTCATATTGAGCGCTGTGCTGACGTGCAACCTGTGACGGAGCAGTCCGCTGGACCGCAAGATGAAGTACCAGGTCGACAAGATGCTCAAGGTGGCGCTGTCGGACGGCAAGGGCTTGGACGAGTCGCTCAACTACGCGCCGAACCCGGACCAGCTGGTCGGACAGGACGGCGCCGGCGGCGACGAGGACGATGAGGAGAACGCGTCAGACGGCGAGGGCGGTCGCAGCAAGGACGGCGTGTACCGCGCGCCGCGGCTCGCGTCCGTGCCGTACGAGGAGGACGAGCGCGCGGCGGTCAAGCAGGCCAAGAAGGACGAGCGCACGCGCAAGCGGCTGCAGAAGAGCACCATCCTGTCGGAGCTGCGCGAGGAGTTCAGCGAGCGGCCGACCGAGATCCTGGCGAGCGGCACGAGCGTGCTGGACAAGGAGATCGCGCGCGAGGACGCCGAGAAGAAGAAGTTCGAGGAGGAGCGCTTTGTGCGCCTCGTCACGTCGCGCAAGGACAAGATCCGCAAGCGGCAGCGCGAGCAGGAGGCCAACCGCGCCGACAATGTCGCGTCCATCGACAACTTTGCGGGCGTGCAGGACATTCTCACGTCCGACAAGGGCAAGCGCCGCATCCCGACGCACGCTGAGCCGGCGAAGCGCGTTGGCGGCAAGACTGGCGGCATCTTCTCTCACATTGAGGCGCCCGTACGTCTCCTGATTGATGACAAGTCGGTAGGTGTCGGTGGGCTTGGTCTAACGAATCGGGTGTCGTCATGCTTTTCACAGAAGGAGAAGAAGCGCAAGGTGGCTCGCTCGGCTCCCGGCGCCATCCCCTCGACCCGGCAGCAGCAGCAGCAGCACGCGGAGCCTTCGAAGCAGCCGTCGGGCCAGTCGACGCCCAAGAAGACGGGCGGCAAGAAGAAGGTCGTGTTCTCCAACCTCTTCTCGTGAGCAAGCGGTTTACTATAGATGATCACCGCGAATGGCCCTCGGGGACGCAGAGCCGCGCGCGAAGACCTCGTTCGTGTGCGTTGGAGAGAGGGATGCTTACAGCCAATACACGTCCGTCACTGCATTTCAATCCATTCGCTCACCTCACAATGCGTGCCAGCAAACCGCTTCAGCGCATGGATGTGCCTGGAATTCGCTGGTCGGAAACGTGGATACCATCGTGGTTCGATTGCCACCAACATTTCGCCTCGACGCGCCATGAGTGTGGCTCGCCGGCGGGCCATGTGGTGGCTGTCCCACGCCGATCGCCGCCGAATTCCGAGGCCAGCGGGCTGCTTGGCGCCA
Organism: Phytopythium aichiense; assembly: GCA_023338125.1. Taxonomy (NCBI): domain Eukaryota; phylum Oomycota; class Peronosporomycetes; order Pythiales; family Pythiaceae; genus Phytopythium; species Phytopythium aichiense. Next base: position 2,678 of record JAADYH010000473.1, on the reverse strand, counting down.
ATTCCCGGCCGATTGGGCACTTAACGCGCGCTTTTTGTTCGTTGGCAATGGGATAAGAACAGGTTGAAGGGGGCAGTTGGTCGTGGATGGGGTGGCCCACTTGGAGGTGGCCCACCCCTCGTCGCCGTCCGACCTGGTCGGCATTGCGTTTTTATGCGACAGGTGACCAGTGGATTTTTTGGCACACCACCAGATCAGAGCGTTTGTCGAACACGCAGGAATGATGCATATGAGGGGTTGGAGCGTCCGACCTTGAACTCTTCTTTTCATCCAATCCCACGACGTGCAATGTCATGATGAAGGATTTCTACCAATCCTAGCTGATTTCAGGCGAGGCAGTTTCCGAAGACAAGTGAATGCGGACGAATGTTCGGCGGCCGCCAAAATTGTTACCAAGGCCGATTCAGCTCCCGAAATGACACTGGAGGCAGCAATCACCGCGATGACGCCCAAGGTGCCCCAACCAGCGGTGTCTCCAGCATGGAGCCAAAAGTCCAGCATCGGAGACAGCGGGATGCGCGCTGATGACCGAAACAACAAGTTGGAATAAACACTCTGTGGGAGGAGCCCTTGCTCGATGCGGAGCCATGTTCCAACCATGCACGCGGGTGCAAGCGGGTGCAGCTCCAAGCACCCACAGGGTGCCGAGAAGCAGGAGCCGTTGGGCGTTGCCGCACCGCGACGAACTGTTGGCCTCGGCATCCAATCCAGATGCACGGAATCCCGCGCTTGTGTAAACAACAAGCCGAGAATTCAATGCACATGCGCATGGGGTGTCCGTTGGCGGCAATTGCTTTCAGCGCTCCAACCGCCACCGCCTCGGCTCCGAATTAGCGCTAAAACCCCGCCATAAAAGCGCATCCAGGTCGGTTCCGACCTGCTAAAAATACCGAACGACCTTGTTCCATCAGTGGTTGCGAGCCTGGCGCTAAAAAAGCGCCAGCGCACGAGCTCAGCCGCATACAGTTCTCCATATGCGGGTTTATCAACTTGGACAGCCTGTCCCGCCGCGCGAGAGCAGAGATCACCATACAAAACGCAGCATAATATGCTCGCCCCCCCTCCCGCTGCGTCCTCCTCGTCTAGTCCAAACTATAGATTCGTAGAAGAAAGCGGATGCCACCCGTCCCCGCTCGACCCCTCGGCCTTTCCTTCCACCTCACTTTCGAAAGCATCGAGGTGTGACCAAGTGCGGTCGAGAGACTTTCAGGGGACAGAACTCGAGGCAAAGGCCATGAGCTCGGCAATGCGGAAGCGAAGCGCGTCTGGAGCCGCTCGCGGGGCTACCGGAGCGTCAATGACCAACGATGGGGGCGGTGGGTCCGACGCGCGCTCGTCGGCGGCGCCCGTGTTCCTGCAGAAGACGTACGACATGATCGAGTCGTCGCCGTCGGAGATCGCTTGCTGGTCGGACTCCGGTCGCTCGTTCATCATCAAGCAGCCGCGCGAGTTCGCCAAGGCGATGCTTCCGCGCTACTTCAAGCACAACAACTTCAGCAGCTTCGTGCGGCAGCTCAATTTCTACGGCTTCCGCAAGCACAAGAAGGACGAGATCGTTATCTCGGCCGAGGAGGACGAGTCCAAGAACTGGTGGGAGTTCTATCATGACAAGTTCGTACGCGGCCGGCAGGAGCTCATGGCGCAGATCCGGCGCAAGACGTACTCGGAGCCGACCTCGCCCGACCGTGAGGAGGTCGAGACGCTGAAGGAGTCAGTGCAGAACCTGCAGGGGCAGGTGTCGGACCTCATGGGCCAGCTCTCGGACCTCACGTCGCTCGTCAAGACGCTTCTGCAGGACAAGCAGCCGGCGGCTCCCAAGCCGTCCAATGCCCGTGGCGAGTCTGTGAACAAGCGGTACAAGTCCAGTGACGCGGACTTGCGGAGTGCGGCGCCGTCAGCCGCGCCGTCCCGCCCCAGCTCGGCCTCGAGCCTGACGTCGTTGGACGCCATGCCCAACCGGTACGCCGCCGCTGCCTTCCAGGCGATGGACAAGAGCACCAAGACGCGGGACATGTCGTTGCTCGAGTGGACCGAGTCGTACGGGATGGACTACCTGCTGAACGACGGTGGACGGTCCATAAACCTCTTCGGTGACGACATGCTGAACTACGAGTGAGCCTGGTTTGCTTCTCAGCCTCCCGACTGCCGGCCAAGAAGTCCACAGACTCGAGGGCGACCCAAACTCAAGGCCATGGCGTGCCTGACGAGTTCATCGGATGCACGCATTCGGCTGGCGCGACCAGTCGACATCAGAAAGCCTCTGAGCCTTCTCTGGGTGAGGGCGTGGGCAAGACCATGGCATGGGCGTGGACCCCAGCCTTGAGGCCGCAGTTTTCCTAATTTATGATTATCGCGTTTACGTTGTAAAAGAAAGAAAACATCGTAAAGCGACAACCTCAATGCCCGAGTTGACGGGCTGTCCACTGCCTGCAGATGACACCGCAGACAACAGGCCGCAAGACCTGAAGGCCACCTCCACCCGCGTTGCCAAGGAAGAGTCACCTGTGAACACTTGGGAATACAGACTCCAGCTCTGGAAAGCGCACGCGGTCACGGCCAGCCGCGGCGCTCGCAGTCGGAAAGCAGCAGCAGCAGCATGTCTTCGAAGCGCTCTTGCATCCAGGCACTCGCAGGCGATAAGCATCAATGTCTGGAAAACGCAAGCGGTCGGGGGTGTC
>JAADYH010000472.1:0-20286 GCA_023338125.1 Phytopythium aichiense | reverse complement strand
CTCAAACTCACGGGGCTTGTCCAGTCTGCACGTCGTGCCAATGCAGCACCTGCAGATGGAGCACCTGACGGCGCTGCTGGGCAAGCACCGCCTGCGCTTCCATCGCATCGTGGCCTTCCGCCCCACGGGCTGGACGTTCGGCGGCGGCAGCGGCATGTCGACGTCCAAGAGCGACCCGAGCGGCCGCATCCGCGTCTACGGCGTGCCGTACAGCGAGCACTCGAGCTTCGTGGAGCTCGCGGACTGCGTGCGCGCACTCAACCCGCGTGAGATCATCCCGACGGTGCGTTGGCGTTGGCGTTGGTGGCGGTCGTCTGACTGGTTGGTTGGTCTCACTTGCATCCGTCGTCACAGGTCAACTGCTCGTCGGAGCAGCAGGTGCGACGGCAGGTCGACGCACTCAGGCAAGCGGCCTTCCGCAGCCTCCCGAGTCTATTTCAGTCGCAGGCTGGGCTGCAGCAAGAGGCGCCAGCGAGCTAGACGCGATCAGTCGTCCAAAAGGTGGCCGACGGATCAAGGACCGAGATCGCACACCACGAGACACGCCACGGTCCCCATGGCGACGGCGTACTACTCGCAGCGCTCGGCCGACAGTCAGGTGCTGTCGCTCGATTCGTCCGAGAGCAGCTCCGCCCCCGTCGTCAGCAGCAGCAGCAGCCGGCCCACGACCTCGTCCGGCCGCAAGAAGACGTCGTGCGGCAGCTCGTCCAAGGTGAGCGAGTTCCGGCAGTTCCTGGACCGCGACGAGCTGCCGCTGTCCATCTCGGCGCCGCGCTTCGACGGCTCGCGGCGAGTGGCCTGGAAGACCGGCGGCGCCGACCCGAGCGATGACCTGGCGCACTGGCTGCCGCTCTGCCTGGGCGGCCTGCAGGACGCGACCGAGCCGTACCCGTCGTTCGCGTTCGACGCGAGCATGGCCCTGCTGGAGCGCGCGCTGGCCGAGGCCAAGCCGGTCAAGCCGGCGCTGCCGCCCGTCGTGGCGCAGCTCAAGGCCGCGCTGGGCACGCGCGAGGCCGCCGTTGTCCACCGCGCGCTGCTCGTGCTGCAGCAGCTGGCCGTGTGCGACGGTGTCGGCGCCGCGCTGAGCGACTACTACCGCGCGCTGCTGCCGCTCTGCAACATCCTCCAGGACGCGCACCTTGGCACCGGCGACGAGCACACGCGCGCGCTGGTGGCGGACGCGCTCGAGACGCTCGAGGCCTACGGCCCGCCCGACGCGCACGTCCTCATCCAGCAGTACGTGCCCGCTTACCTGCGCAGCTGCTAGCCGCCGGGCTGGTACTCCAGGCCTGAGGCGTCCGTCAACAGGGAAATGCCAGGCGTTGATGCATCGGAGGTCGTGTTCAAAGCGCTTTCACCTCTCTCTCTAGCTGTTGGACGCCTTCACGCTGCCGGCCTTGTGCGATGGAAGCGGAGGCCGCCGCCATCGACTCGCTCTCGTCCGTCCGAGGCCCGAGGCCTCCTCGGACACCCAGACACTCACATGCGCGAGCGCGGGTGGCGGTAGCCGCGCATCTCGATGGGCAGCGAGGTGGCGACGAGGTCGTCGAGCCCGTGGATGCCGTACTTGTTGGGTGCCCCGGTGCGCCACAGCTCCCGCGCGTTGAGCTGTCCCTCGGGCGTGAGGAACTCGACGCCCATGTACTGCTGGTGCCAGCGGATCATGAAGTCGATGCGCGGCGTGGGCAGGTTGCCCAGCATCTCGGCCATGTTCTTGAGGATGCAGAGCCCGTAGGGCACGTCCTCCCAGAACAGGCGCGACTGCAGCGCCGGGCGGAAGGCGCCGGGCGAGACCTCGTCCAGCGGCGTGGCGCAGCCTGCGTAGCCCAGGTTGGAGCGGAAGATCTGGCGCAGCGACGAGCGGTCGCTCACGTCCTCGCCGTAGTGCTTGATGACGCGCTCGCCCATGGGCAGCACGTCCGACAGGTCGAGCGCCGGGAAGCGCTGCAGCAGCGCGTGCTTGATCTGCTGCAGCTCGTTGTCCAGGATGGCCAGCTGCTCGGCCGAGAACTCGTCAAAGTCGGCGTCTACGGAGCGACAGCAGCACAGTCAGTCGTCCGCCAGTCGTGGCATCTTCAACACCAGCCAGCCAGCGTCATCGAGCGGCGCACGCACAGAGGGTGAGGCCCTCGCGCGCCTCGAGCTCCTGGCGCGAGTACGTGCGCTGGCCGTCCCAGTCGCGGAAGATGGCGAAGTAGCGCGCCGGGTGGATGATCTGGTTGGACGGCGTGAGCGTCAGGTTGAGGAAGTTGGCCACCGTGCGGCACGGGATGTCGAACAGCGTCTCCATGAGCGTCGCGGCCTCCTCGCGGCGCTCCACCGGGTAGCACGCCACGTACAGGCACTTCTTGGGCCCGATGATGCGCGCCTTGTGTCTGCGGGCGGCCGGCCGTCAGTCTCTCTCTCACACTCACTCCTTCACACAGGGACACGGAGCGGCGCACTCACCCGTACTCGTACGCCTTGCAGATCCACGGGATGTTCTGCAGCCCAAAGAGCAGGTCGAGGTCGGCGAGGCCGTCCTCGCCCAGCGCCTTCTTGGCGGCCCAGTCGAACCCGCCCTGCGCGAAGAGCGCGCCGAGCTTGGCGCCGCGCTTGAGGTGCGGCGCGACGGCCGCCAGGATGTCCGGGTGCGCGTTGGCGGGCGCGGCCACGATGACCACGTCGGCCTCGGGGATGGCGTGCTTGGCGTGCTTGGACACGAGCGCCAGGCGGCCCACGAACGTGCCGCGGTCCTCCCAGCTGCTGCCGGCCGTGGTCACCTCGACGGCGTCGCCCCAGCGCTCCGGGTGGCGCGTCAGCACGTGCACGCGCACGCCCTTGTGCGCCAGGTAGGCCGCCGCCACGTGCGCGCCGTTGCCGCCGCCGCAGATGGCCACCGTGCCCACCTTGGCGCCGGCGGAGGGCACGTGGCGCTCCAGCTGCGCGCGCGCCGTCGCCACCGAGAGGGTCATGATGAAGGAGGGGGAGTGGATGGAGGGGAAGGCGACCTACGGCATAACTCAGGGGTACGGTCAGGTGGCTGGGCCGGAGCGAGCGATCACCCGGCGGAGTAGCAGACGCATGTAGAGGGGGGGGATGGAGGGGACGCACCTGGAGCCTCTGGTAGAAGTGATGCGGTGCGGCTGCTTGGGGGGAGATCCGCGACTGGGCGGGCGTGGAGGCGCCGCGTCTACGACGAACAGGGCGATGACACCTTTGTATTTGATATCCCATCTGATTGCATGTATGACCGTCAGTCGTTTTGGTAGGTTTCTATACGTTTGATGGAGCAGTCAGAGCCACGACCTGTACAACTCAATCGTGTTACGATGACACGCAGGCGACCCCAAAAACGCGCGTGTTCAGCCAACCGCCAGAGACCGGCGACGCCAATCACAAGGTTCAGCGTCAGGCAAAATGCTCACGGAGTTGCGTATGACACTGCCCGCCAGCACTGCACCACCTCTGAGCTTGATCTTCCGTCGCAGCCCAGCTCGCCCTCGTCCGAAGAGCTGGCTGCTGTCGTCCCAGCCTGCTCTATGACGCATCACTCACTGTCTGCGTCCGAGCCTTGTTGATCAATCTGCTTGCGTCCTCGCTTCCAAATGCTGCTTGCTACTTCTTCTGGTGCTGCTTCCCTGCGCTCTGAAGGTGCTGTCCGAGTGCCACGACCAGGACGTGCTAGTGGAGAAGGACGACCAAAAAGACTCGTTCGTGTTGGGGGGTGAGCGCTCACCTAGTTCAGTAGCACCTGGGCCTTCTGGTGGGTCTCGGCCGTGACGCGGATCGCGAACAGCTCGGTGAGCTCGTCCTTGCTGAAGGCGAAGGCCACGGCGCGGTCGATCTGCTCGATGGCGCGCGCGTACTCCTGCATGGCCAAGTAGACCTGCGCCAGGTGGCAGTACGCGAACTTGGAGCGCGGGCACATCTCGACGGCCTTCTCGAACAGCGCCAGCGCCTGGTGGCCGAACTCGGGTCCCTTCTGCACCAGCAGGTTGCCCTGGTTGATGTACGCCATCGGATACGACGGGTCCAGCGCGATGGCCTTCTCGAACGCCTCCTCCACCGTCTGCAGCGCCACCTGGCTGCCGGGCACCTGCAGCATCTGCATGTACGTCTCGCCCAGGTAGTTGTAGATCTCCGGCACGTCCGGCGTGATGCGCGCCGCCGTGCGCAGGTACTCGACCGCGCCATCGAAGTTGCCGTGGCGCGCGTGGGTCACGCCCAGCTGGATGTATGCCATGGAAAAGTCCGGCGAGATGCTGATGCACTTCTCCAGGTCCTTGAACGCCAGTGACGTCGACGCGTCCTGCCCGCTGCCCGACAGGTCGATCGAGTGCAGCTGGCCGCGGTGGAAGTAGGCCGTCGAGCACTCGGGCTTCTCCACGAGCGCCATGTCAAACCACTCGAGCGCCTTGGGCAGGTCCTTCTGGTCGAAGCACAGCCCGCCCATGCGGATCTTGGCGAAGATGGACTGCGGCTTCTTCTCCAGCGCCGCCTCGAAGCACTGCTTAGCCAGCTCGAACTCGCCACGCAGGTGGTGGTACGTGCCGTTCTCGATCTGCGCCGTGTAGAACGCCGCGTCCTCCGCGTTGACGACCTTGCAGGCCGCATCGAACTCCTTGGCGGCCGCATCGTACTGCTTCTCCTGCTTGAGCGCCAGCGCGCGCAGCGTCATGAGCTCGCCGCGCTTCTCGCGCGTGTTCTTGCCCTTGCCGAGCGCGGCCAGCTCGCTGGCGTACTCGTCCGACGACTTGGCGGCCACGAGGTCGTTCTCGTCGTCGCTCGGGTGGAACGACGAGTAGTAGGACGTCACGAAGAACTGGTCCGGCAGGTACCGCTTGGGGTTCTGCTTGTTCTGCTGCGTGTCCTCGATCTCCTTCTCCGTGATGGCCGAGTGGATGCGGCTGATCTCGACCGCCAGCTGCTCGTCCACCTGCTCCTGCTTCTCCTCCGAGATGACCAGCAGACACACGTAGTCCACCAGCGAGCCCTCCAGGTCCCCCACGGCCGCCTTGGCCTTGGCGCGGCGCAGGTACGACTTGGGGTGCCGGTTGTCCAGTTTGAGCGCCTTGGAGCAGTCGCCGATGACGCTCTGGTGGCGCGCCAGCTTCTCGTACGCCGCCGCGCGGTTCGAGTACATGACCTTGACGTTGCGCACGTCCAGCGGCTCGGCCTGCTCGCACTTGGCGATGGCCAGCGAGTACAGCTCCACCGCCTCCTCGTACGCGCCGGCCTTGTACTTCTTGGTCGCGAGCGTCGCCTCCTCCTGGCCGACGTTGACGGGCGGAGGCGTCGCCGCCGGCTCGGGCTCGGGCTTCTTCTGCGCCGCCGGCACGGGCGCCGGCTCCGCCTTGGGCGGCTTCGGCGCGCCGTGCGGGGCCGCCGCGTGCGCCGGGCCGGCCGCGTCCTTGGCGTCGGCGCTGGTGCGGTGCGCGTGCTCCAGCGCGCGGTGCTCGGCGTCGCTCAGGCGGCGCTTGCGGTAGGCGCCGAAGAGCAGGAAGGCGCTGATGGTGGTCAGCGAGGCCGCCACGAAGGCCAGCTGCATGAGCGCGCGCCGCTCCATGGCGTCCGTCGGGAGTCGCGAGTCGCTACCTGCAGCAGTCGCCGCTTCTCTGGCCAGCCAGCCGATCGGATACTACGGATCGGCGATGGCATCCCATCCGGACATCGGGACGACGGAGCTGCTGGTGGTCCTCCTCGACCCCACGATGACCGCCGGCGCTCTGATTCGGCAACTCGACCGCCCAAATCGGTCAGGTGTCGTCATGGAGTTGCAAGATGAGGGGCGTGAAGGCGCGTAAATACGCGACACCAGCTGTATTTACCTCTACTGAACCCAACCGGTACCTTACCGGTTCTACCGTTCTGAACCGGTATCGTACCGGTTGAGAACCACTGGCTGGCGCCGCCAGCGCCGCGCCAACCAACCGCCGATGGCCAATGAACTGCGACGCTTGGGTCGTCTCGACCAGGCCATTCCCCAACTTCTCGAGTGCAGTGATCCGTCGGTCGTGAGCCTCCCCCCCCCTCCCCCTCCCAAGACTGAAGAGATGGCTGACGCCGCCGTGAACCCGAAGGCCTACCCGCTGGCGGACGCCAAGCTGACCGTGAGCATCCTGGACCTGGTGCAGCAGGCCACCAACTACAAGCAGATCAAGAAGGGAGCCAACGAGGCCACCAAGACGCTGAACCGCGGCATCTCCGAGTTCATCGTCATGGCCGCCGACACGGAGCCGCTCGAGATCCTGCTGCACCTGCCGCTGCTGTGCGAGGACAAGAACGTGCCGTACGTCTTCGTGCCCTCCAAGGTCGCGCTGGGCCGCGCCTGCGGCGTCTCTCGCCCGGTCATCGCCGCGTCCATCACGTCCAACGACGCGTCGCAGCTGGGCCCGCAGATCCAGAGCATGCGCGAGCAGATCGAGCAGCTCCTAATTTAAGTCGGTCCTGCGGTCGGAGAGCGCCTCGACGAGACTCGCGGCTGACACCTCCTCTGTTCTCTACTCGCGCCTCGGGCGTCGCTAGCGTCTTCCACTCGAATGCACGAGCGTCTCACGCCCTTGAGCATCAACCCATTTCATTGTTTCCTGTCTGTTATTGTGGTCATGGAGTGGTTGTCCTTTGTCTGTTGTCCATGAAGTGGTCGGGTCACACACCGATGAGCTTACGACGCGTCCATCAGCACGTACTCGCGCGTGCTGTCGCCGAACTGGAGCACGTCCTTGACGCGCAGCTCGACGTAGCGCGCGCCGTCGATGCGCCGGCCGTTCAGCCGCGTGCCGTTGGTGCTGTTCAGGTCCATCACGTACGGGCGCACCTCCTGCAGCACGTCCAGCCCGTCCGCCGACTCGCGCTGGAACAGCCGGTACTGCAGCACCGCGTGCTGCTTGGAGCACGACTCGTGCTCCGTCAGGATGTCCGCCACCGCCTTGTCACGGCCCACCAGGAACGCGCTCTTGCGGTGCACGTGCAGCGTCTCTGCGCGGTCCGTCGCAGTCGCAGACACCGTCAGACTTCCACATCGACACCGCCAGTCAGTCCCGCTGTGAGAGAGACGCAGGCACCCACCGATCAGTGCGTCCTTCTTGAACACGTAGAGGCGGTAACGCTTGGCTGGCCGCCTCGCCTCCGGCGGCTCCGACCACTTGAGCACCACACCGTTCTGCACGTTGCCCGTCGCCTGGTCCTTGGCCAGCGCGCCGCTCAGCCCGAAGTTGGGCTTCTCCACGGGCTGCTCGGGCTCCTGTTCGCCCTCGGCCGCCTCCTCCTCCTCCTGCTTGCCCCACCTGCCGCGCCAACACACGGTCGGTCAGTCAGGCGGCCCGGTGCGAGCGAACGCTAGACGGCAGCGCGAACGTACTTGATCAAGTGCGTAAAGTCGCGCGGCTTCTTTCCCCCGCCCTGCGCCCGCGGCGGTGGCGGTGGTGGCGATGAGGCACCGCGGCGAGTGCCCGGCTCGGCATCGCGTCGATCGCTGGGGTTGTCGCGTCTCCTGCGCGCCGGCGACGCCGACCTGGAGCGGGAGCGAGACCGGGAACGGGAACGGGAACGAGACCGGCGCGCTCGCTCCCTCCTGGGTGACTGCCAGCGGCTGCGGCGCGCGCGCGGAGACGCCGACCGAGAGCGAGAACGGGAGCGGCGGCGCGGCGGACTGCGGGCCATGCCGATGGAGTGTTGCGACCAAGTCTCGACACCAGGAAGCGACAAAATACCGGTCTTTGCCGGTAGTACTCGCATGATTACCGGTTCCGTCGGTAACCCTCCGATCAACTTCTGCAGCACCAACGGTACTTGTCATCATGTTTGGCAACCCGAACAGTTCTCCCCTTGCCATCGCCCATCAAAAGATCGGGGACACCTCAACCCACCGCCGCCACAATGGACGACGCCGCGCCGCCTCCTCCGCTGCCGCCGCCGCTGCCGCCCACGCCGCACCCGGACGACGCGCCGGGCCTGGCGCTTCCGGTTGTGGAGGTCCCGATCGTGCCGGTCGTGCCGGTGCCGGCCGAGGCGGAGCTGACGCTGCTGCTGCGCGCCGGGCGGGTGCCCGAGGCCGCGGCCTTCCTACGCGTCGCCGACTCGGAGCAGCTGCGCGCCGAGGTGGCGTTGGCCTGCGCGGCGCTGCCCTCGGCGGCCTCTTTGCTGCTGCGCTGCCTCGACCTGCTCGCCGTCTCGCGCGCCAGCTCAGTGCGCCTCTCATTATGCCACGTCTCGCCATGTTGCCGCCGCTAACCCCCGCCTCTGTCGGACCGCAGACGCGCCTGCCGCTGCTGCTGGAGCCCGTGACGCAGTGCGTGACACCCGCGCTGCAAGCGCAGCTGACGCCCGCGGACCAGGCGCTCGCCGCGGCGCTGCTGCCGCGCGTGGTCGCCGCCTGCCGGGGCCCGCAGGCCGCGGCGTTCGCGCGCGCCTTCCGCGTCGACGGCGAGCGCGTGGTGGCCTTCGTGAGCGCCGAGCTGCTGCCGCGCGATGCCTTCGCGGCCGTACAGCTGCTGGACGGGCTGAGGCTCAAGCGTGCCGTGCCCGCGGCCACCGTGGTGCAGCACGCACTGCTCCAGAAGGACGTGCGCGCCGCCGACCTGTTCATCAAGGGTGCCAGCCGCGAGGACCGCGTGCTGTACGTGCAGCGGCTCGTGGCCTGCAACATGAGCGACAAGATCGTCAAGAAGCGCATCGCGCAGCTCAAGCTCGACCCCAGCGAGTTCCCAGAGTACCTCAAGCGGTGCGTCACGCGGTCCGTCGTGTCCTCCGGCCGCCATCGGACTCACGACCGCTTTCTCTCTCTCTCTCTCTCTCTCTCTCTTGCTCCCGCAGCAAGCAGTACGGCGCGCTGCGCTTCATGCTGCACTCGGGCCAGTTCGACGACGCACTGGAGTTCGTCGAGCACGAGGACGCGCTCAAGAAGTACGCGTGCCAGATGCTGGTGCGCAAGCGCGGCCCGGCGGACGCGGCCACGCGCCAGTTCGTCTTCCGCGCGGGCCTCGCGGAGCAGTTCCCGCAGGTAGACGTGTCGGGCCAGGCCGCGCTGTCCTTCCAGCTGGGCGCCGCCCGCGACGGCGACGCGGACGCAGACGCCGCCGCGACGGCGTACCTATCGCTGGACGCCATGATCGGCGACGGCAACCTGCACTTCGTCGACTCGCCCGAGCTGCTGCGCGAGTGCGTGGCGCACCTGCGCGGACAGAGCGTCGTGGGCTTCGACTCGGAGTGGAAGACCGTGCACGCGGACGCGGCGACCGGCCGCACGCGCTCCTACTGCGCCGTGTTGCAGCTGGCGTCGCGCGAGAAGGCCTTCGTGGTGGACCTGCTGCACCTGGGCCCGCACGGCGCCATGCTGCAGCCCGTGCTGGCGTCCGACGACGTGCTCGTGCTGGGCTTCGACACGCGCGGCGACCTGGGCGCCATGCGCTCGCTGCTCTTCCCGGACGGCCACGGCGAGGCGGTCATCATCGCTCGCTTGCTGGACATCCAGGCCGTCGCGCGCAAGCTGCTCGCGCAGGGACTGCCCGCCAGGGACGGCGCGGCCGGCAACGGCGACGCCGTGAGCGAAACGCCTGCGAGCGAAGCGCCTGCGAGCGAAGCGCTTGCGAGCGACGCACCGATCGCTGCTGCAGCTGCAGGAGAGCAGCAGACACCGGCGACTACCGGCGAGGACGCCAAGCCCGCGGCGCGGCGCGGCAAGAAGAAGAAGCGCGGCGCGGCGGGGGCGTCCGTGTCGGTGGCACTGACTAACGTCGCCGCCCTGTACCTGGGCAAGCCGCTGGACAAGCGCCTGCGCATGTCGGACTGGACCAAGCGGCCGTTGACGCCGGCGCAGATGCGCTACGCGGCGCTGGACGCGCTGGTGCTGGTGCGCATCCTGGACAAGATGCGCGAGACGCTGCCGCCGGACGCGCTGGACCCCGTGCTGCGGCGCTGCACGCAGAAGAACGTCAGGTGAGTCTCTCTCGGTCTGTCGGTCGGTCGGCGTGTCATTAGCGCAGTTGGGGCGTAACACGACGCGCGTCACTCGCTCATGAAGCTGGCCAACGCGTCGGCGAACTGGACGCGCTCGCCCTCCCCCTCGGCCGCGCAGAAGACGTGCTGCTGGATGGCCGGCGGCAGCGCCGTCACGCGCAGGAAGACGTCGCCCAGCCGCTTCTGCAGCTCGTCCCGCTCCTCGGCCGTCTTGCGTAGCTGCCGCGCCAGCTCCTGCAGCTCGCCCTCCACGCGGAACGTCTTCTCGCCCAGCTCGGCCGACAGCGCCGCCACCTGCTCCTGCAGCGCGCGCTCCTTGTCCTCGGCCGCCTTGATGGTCGCCGCCAGCGTATCCACCAGCTCGGCGCGACTGGCCATCTCCCGCCGCGCCGCGACCTCCAGCTCGCCCACCTGCCGCTCCATCCGCGCGCGCTGCAGCTGCGCGTCCTCCCGCGCCTGCTCCAAGGCCGCCACGCGGGCCTCCAGCTCGCTCTTGCTGCGCTCGAGCGCGACGACCGTGTCTCGCGCGCGCGCCGCCTCCCGCTCGTCCATCTTGGCGCGCGACAGCTTGGCCGACTGCATCTTGACCATGGTCTCCCGCTCCCGCGCCAGTCCCGCGCGCAGCTGCGCCTCCTGCGCCGCGAACCGGTCCGCCAGCGCCTGCTTGCGGGTCTCCACGTCCCGCTCCAGGCGCTCGCGCAGCTCCCGCAGCTGCTCCTCGCTCGCGCGCGCCGCCCCCGCGCGCTGGAGTCGCTCGAAGGCGCCGACCGCGTCCTGCCTGTAGAAGTCGCGCAGCACCTGCTCCCGCTCGGGTCCGCGCGCACGTGCCGCGTACTGCGCGTCGAACTCGCGCACGGCCCGCAGCATGGCGTCCGCCGGGTCGGTGGCGCCGTCGGCCTGGACGCTCAGCTGGCCCCACAATTCGGCCCGGAGCGCCTCGCAGAAGGCGCGCGAGGTGGCACGCAGCACCACCAGCTCCTGCTCGTAGCGCGCGGCCATGTCTGCCTTGAGCTGGCGGCGCACGGCGCGGCGGCGTGCACTCGCCCCGGGGAAGGCCGCCGCCGCCGCGTGGAAGACGTCTAGGCTGAGCCGCGAGATGTCGGCGTGCAGCTTGGCGAACGCGTCCAGCTCGACGGGTGGTGACTCGCGCGCGGCCGGCTGCAGACAGTCGACGTACGTGGCCAGCGCGTCCTCGGCGGCGGCGCGGCAGCGGGCCTCGACCAGCTCGTCCCAGGCGCCGCCCAGGTCCAGCGGCGCGTCCTCGGGCTCGGCGAACGGGTCGCGCGCAGCCGCCAGCCGCGCGACCGCACTCAGCAAGCCGTGCAGCGTCTCGCCCGTCACCTCGGACCCGAGGAAGCGCTTGACGGGCGCCAGCGGTCGCGCGAACGGCAGCAAGCCCGTCCGCAGCAGCCGCCGCCGGGTCACGACGCCTACGCTCGCCGTGGCGGCCCCGCGCAGCGCCAGCAGGTCGTCCAGCGCCGACGACGGTGGCGGGGGTGACGGAGGGGCGACCAGGGACTCGTCGGGCGACAGGTCCAGCGTGAGCGCGCGCGGCAGCAGCTCGAGCACCTCGGCGGGCGACCAGTCGGCGAGCAGCTCGACCGCGAGCGCGCGGAAGGGCGGCCAGGCCGCCGGGAAGGGGCCCCCAGCCGCCGCCGACGGCTCCAGCGCCACCAGCGACAGCGACAGACCCAGCACGCCGCCGCCGCCTCCGTCGCCACTGGAGCCGTCCTCGCAGAGCAGCACGAGCGACGAGAGCGCGCACACGGCGGCCGCCAGCGCGGCGCTAGACCCGTCGCCAGCGCCGGCGCTGACGCCGACGGCCCGCGGGTCCGCGACCGCGTCCAGCAGCACGAGCGTCACGTCCTCCTCGACCAGCGCCACGCTCGCGACCGCCACGACGTCGGCGTCCGCGTCCGCCGCGTCCACGTCGACCGCCAGGCCCAGCAGCTCGGCCGCCAGCAACAGCCGCTGCCGCCGGCCGCCGCGAGCGCCCGCGAGCGTCAGCACCGCCAGCCGCTCGCCCGCAGCCTCGCGCCGCAGGAACGCGCCGCCCGCCGCCAGCGACGCGTCGCCCACCCGCAGCAGCGGCGCGCCGCCCCGCCACCGCACGTCCGCCTCGGCCAGCTCCATGCTCCGCGTTGTAATTGACTGTGTGTACCACACTGAAGCACAAAAATCGAAAGGTTTTCGATTCGATTTCTCAAATGTTGATTTCTCAATTTCTTGCATCGAGTTCAGGAGTGAGCACAACATTGCGTTTACAGAGTGTGTGTGTGTGATACCACACGCTTCAACGTGGACGAGTTCGAGCCGCCAGTGGCGACGCCCAAGCGCTTGAGCCGCGCAGGAAGAGTCTCATCTGGTTGGAAGGCACATGGCAAGACCGACAAGGCGGCGCGCAAGCAGACTAGCGTCTTGCTGCTCCGCTAGGCCAGTAACACCGGCTCAGTATCAAGGTTGTGTGTGACCAAAAGTAGGCCTTGCAGCATTGGTGCCATGTCAGTCTCAGCATCATTACAGCGCTACTTACGGCGGCCAAGGACGCGCCACAGATAACCTGGGCACAGCAACGCCACTGTCCACCGTCACGGTGTTATTGTCATCGAACCAGAAACCGATCTGCGAGTGGTGCCGGCGTGTCTGGCGATGTGCGAGCGCAAAGCGGGGCACGAGTGTTGGCGAGGCTGGGCGTGTGCAAGTCGTTGGCGGTACAAGCACGTCGAGTAGGGGAGGCGATGCGTCAATCACAGACTCACTTGCGAGCGGTGTGGGCGGCACTGGCGCCTCGAGAGGTGCTATGTCAATGTCTCGACACCAATTCAGCGTCAATGGAGCCGCTTGAGCCACCTACCGATGACCAGAATGCGGTGTCGCCGCTCAAAGCACTGCCAGTGACGCTCAACACCGGCGCACTGCCACTCAGCTGCCTTCCAGCGCTGCCTGACACCGAGATCGCGCCGCCAGCGCGACTACCAGCGGAAGTCCCGCCCACCAGGCGGACACCGCCAGCGACCGTGCTCGCCGTCGCCGTGCTCGTCAAGCTTGAGCCACAAGCAAACGTCACATCACCGCCGGTGCCATCCGCGCTCGATCCACGAGACGCAACCACGTCGCCACTGCTGTGTACTGATGAGCCCACGGCAAGCGTGATACTGCCAGCAGAGCTGCTGATCGCCGAACCAGCCGACAACGGCACGTCGCCAGAACTCGCGCCGACCGCACTTGACAGCACCACGCCGCCGCTCAGCGCAGACCCTTTGCCTGTCGACACACGCACCGACGCGCCACTGGTTGATGCGCTCTCACCGGCGGCGACGTTCACATCGCCACCAACAGGACTTGCCTCGACAAGCTATTCGAAGGCGTCCATATATTTGATTCACTTTCACATGCCGTCGGGATCACAGGGTATGCACGCTCAAGTGAGGAGCGCGCTTGCCGCCAAGGCAGCAAGTAGCGCCAAGCGAACACCGAGTTTATGTTGTGTCGCCTCCACCCATGCTCAGCACCTCAACGACGTCTTCCTTCCGTTTCAAGCGTTCCCACCGCCAGTCATTCCGCGACGCGGCTTGTGCTACTGGTCCGACCTATGCGTCCGAGTCCGAGTCCGCGTCTGCAGGCGGAGCGGCGGGAGCGACAGGCGCCACCGATGTTATGGACACGCCAAGCTCGCGCGCGTCACTGAGTTCGAGACGGCGCAGCAGGTCGGCCGCGCTGAAGTCCAAATCCACGGGCTCCCACTTGACGGCGGCGTCCTGCGCGCCGCGCTGCGGCAGCTGGGGCGGCAGACACACAAACGGCGAATGTGAGCGACGGCCTCGGGGCGACTGATAATCCACCGACGCGACGCACCTTGAGCGAGAACGAGCGCTTGAACATGTTCGCCACGCTGTCGGCGTGGAAGACGGGGTCGGCGGCGCGCGCCACGGCCTCCGAGCGCTTCTCCAGCGCGCGCGTGGCCTCGAGCATGCGCGTCACGAAGCGCTGCACGGCCAGTCGGTCCGTCACCAGCACGCGCTCGTCAGTCGGTCAGCCAGCCCCCGCAAGTCTCGGCCGCCGCCGAGCGCACCTCTATCAGGTTGACGCGCAGGAAGACGTCCTCGAGTTCGGCGCAGTTGGCCACGAGCGCGTCCAGCACGAGCGCCTGCGCGCGCGCCGCGTCCGCGCGCATTCCGTCGGCCGCGGCGCAGGCCTCGTCGATCTTGAACAGCGCCAGACCCATACGCTCGTCCACGGGCCGCGCCAACTCGCCCGCCTCGTCCGCTGCCTCGCCGTAGTCTGCGCACAACTGCTGCAGCGCGCGCCGCATCTCGCTCGAGGCCGCCTCGCTGGCCATCACCTCGTCCGCCATGCTGGCAGATGCGGATCATCAGTCGACCCGATCAAAGGTCAGAATCAGATCTGTGTCCAACTCTTTTTATATCAGAGGTGTAATTACGTGTCTGATACCGCCACCAAAGACGTTTTTACGAAAAGCTCGCGCTTCCACCGATATTGTTCCTCGCTGTTTCGCGCCACACCCGGCGGCATTGGCGCCATTCTCGGCCTTCCTCCCGCCCCGAGACCGCCGCCCCCGCCTGCCCCGCAGACCGCAGCAGACCGACCGACCGACCGCCTGCTTTCCGGCAAGGACCCCGCACCAGTCGAGACCATGAGCGGCCCGCAGGACATCGCGCCGGAGCGCAAGAAGGAGTGGGAGGCTAGCTCGGACTTCGCCAACTACTTCTGCACGTACGCGTACATCTACCACCAGAAGCAGATGCTGAACGACGACCTGCGCATGCAGAGCTACCGCGACGCCATCATGGAGAACCCGAACCACTTCAAGGACAAGGTGGTGCTGGACGTGGGCACGGGTAGCGGCATCCTGGCCATCTGGGCCGCGCAGGCCGGCGCGCGCAAGGTGTACGCCGTCGAGGCGACCGACATGGCCGTGCAGGCGCGCAAGGTGGTCAAGGCGAACCACCAGGACCATATCGTGACGGTGATCCAGGCCAAGATGGAGGACGTCGAGCTGCCTGAGAAGGTGGACGTGATCGTGTCCGAGTGGATGGGCTACTTCCTGCTGCGCGAGTCCATGTTCGACTCGGTGCTCGTGGCGCGCGACCGGTGGCTCAAGGCGGACGGCGCCATGTTCCCGTCGCACGCGTCCATGTCGATCGCGCCCATGTGCAACGAGGACGACAGCAACAAGCGCTTCAACGAGTTCTCGGCCGCCATGGACAGCTGGCGCGCGTTCGTGGACAACACCAAGACGACCTGGGGCGTCGACATGAGCGTGCTGGGCGGCGCCTTCCGCCGCGAGCAGGAGCAGTACTCGCTGCACACGTCGTCCTGGGCCGAGCTGTCGCCCAGCGACCTGATCGGCGACGAGACCGAGATCGCGGCCTGGGACCTCAAGACGTGCACGCTGGACGACATCAAGGCGGTGCATGCCGACTTCTCGCTGACCGTCTCGACCATGGCGCGCTTCGGGGGCTTCGCCGGCTGGTTCGACGTCGACTTCAAGGGCTGCGTGGAGAACCCGGCGCAGCGCGAGGTGACGCTCACTACGTCGCCGTTCGTGCAGCCGACGCACTGGGGCCAGCAGGTCTTCCCGCTCTACCCGCCCACGCAGGTGTGCGACGGCGACCTGGTGCACGGCTCGGTCACCGTGCTGCGCCGCGCCGACAACCAGCGCCTCATGAACGTCAAGTTCGAGTACCGCGTCACGCGGCCGGATGACACGGACGAGGAGAGCTTCAGCGACCAGCCCACGACCGCCGTGTTCCAGATCGAATGAGCCCGTTGAGGCGGAGCAAGGCGCTCGCGACCGCCAGCGCCGCGGCCACGCACCTGCTTTTCTGGAACGTATTTGCAATTAAAATAAATTCCATTCCGTTGACTTGCAATGTTGTATCGACTTGGTGGTGAGACCGACAATCGCGATCTTGATTGACCATGGCGCCGACGCGCTTCGACCGCGAGCTGCACGCGCGCTACTTCCTGGCCAACCTGCGCGCGCTGCCGGCGCCGTACGCGACGCAGGACTCGCAGCGCGTGGTGCTGGTGCGTCTCCTGGTCGTCTCGGACGTCTTGCTGCCTCGTGGTTTGCTGTGGTGGCTCGTTATGGGGCCGTAACAGCGGAGACTGACGCCGAGCGGCAGGCCTTCTTCTGCGTGCACGGGCTGGCGCTGCTGGGCGAGCTCGACCGCGTGGACCGCCGACAGCTCGTTGACTGGATCTACGCGCTGCAGGTGCACCCGGACGCGCGCGACCGAAGTGCGTGGCGGCGGACGGGCGTTGAGAGGGAGGGACAGAGGCTCACGCTGTGCGCCATACCGTCGGCAGGCATGAACGCGGCGGACTGCGGCTTCCGCGGCGGGACGTTCATGGGCAACGCCTTCGGCTGTCCTCCGGTCCGCGCCGCCCCCGTGCAGCTACAGATCCGCTGGCCGCTGGTCTAACGCCGTGTCGTGCCGTGTCTGCCGTGCGAGCGCAGGGCGAGTACCAGAGCGAGGTGTACGACACGAGCAACATCGCGTCCACGTACGCGGCCATCTGTATGCTCAAGACGCTGGGCGACGACCTGAGCCGCCTCGACAAGCCCGCGATCGTCGGCGCGCTGCGCCACCTGCAGGACAAGCGCACGGGCTGGTGCGTTGGTCCGCGTCGAGGCCGTCGACGCGAGCTAACCGTTCAGCTGACTGCCCGGTGTCTGTCTGCCTGGGTGCCTGCAGCTTCGCGTCCGTGCCCTTCGGGTCGGAGGAGGACATGCGCTTCGTCTTCTGCGCGTGCGCCATCTCCTACATGCTGGACGACTGGTCCGGCGTGGACGTGCCCGCCGTCGTGCGCTACGTCAACGCGTGTCTGGTACGTGCGGCGCTCCCTCCTCTCGTCCGCAAGTCCGCGCTTGGTCTCACGCTGACGACTGGTGCCAGCGGTACGACGGCGGCATCGGCATTGCGCCGGGCGCCGAGTCGCACGGCGGGGCCGCGTATTGCGCGATCGCGTCGCTCGTGCTCGCCGGCCGCATGATGCAGCTCGAGGTCGACCAGAGCGAGCTGGTGCGGTGGCTCGTGTTCCGCCAGCAGGGCGGCTTCCAGGGCCGCTGCAACAAGGACCCGGACTCGTGCTACGCCTTCTGGGACGGCGCCACGCTCGACCTGCTCGGCAAGCACGCGCTCGTCGACGTCCCGAGCTGCGAGCAGTTCATCTTCTCGTGCCAGTTCCCGTTCGGCGGTCTCTGCAAGTTCCCCGACACGGTGCCGGACGTCATGCACTCGTACTACAGCCTCGCGTGGCTCAGCATCGCCGCCAACTCGTCCGCACACGGCGCGGAGGCGGCGACCGGTGGGTTCCCGCTGCCTGAACTGGCGCCGATGGACACCAAGCTGCAGGTCCCGGTCTTCCCGAACCTCGAACCGAAGCGGGCGTAGAGCTGTTCCCTCAATTCATTAGCTGCGTCGTACTTAAAGTCCGGCCCGCGCGCATGAACACACATCGTCGGGTCTATCGCTGCCGGTCGCTCACGTCAAGATCTCCGCGCCGTCCTCCGTGATGAGCACCGTGTGCTCCGCCTGTGCACATCGCCCGCCGTCCGCCGTCGCCACCGTCCAGCCGTCGTCCCAGTGCACGATCTGGTCGCAGCAGTCACATTAGTCCGCTGCCATTATTCCCAATCAACCACTCAGGTGCCCTACCTCTGGACTGCCCTCGCAGATCGCGGGCTCGACGGTGAAGGCCATGCCGGGCAGCATGGTGCCCGGCTCGCTGTTGCGGTGGTGCAGGATGAAGGGCATGGCGTGAAACTCGCGGCCGATGCCGTGGCCTGCGTACTCCTCGATCACGCCCAGGCCCTCGCGGTCTGCCAGGTCGTGCACGAAGGCGCCGATGGACGCGAAGCGGCTGCGCGGGCGGCAGCACTGCTCGATGGCCCCCATGAGCGCGCGGTTGGTGGCGTCCACGAGCCGGCGGCCAGCAGCGTCCACGTCGCCCACGAGGAATGTCTGCGACGTGTCGCCGTGGAAGCCGTCGAGGAAGACCGAGATGTCGATGTTGACGACGTCGCCGTCCTCGAGCCGGCGGCTGTCCGGAATGCCGTGCACCACGATCTCGTTCACGGACGAGCAGAGCGCCTTGGGGAAGCGACCGTAGTTGAGCGGCGACGGGTACGCGCCGCGCCGCACGATCTCGGCGTGCACAAGGCGGTCGATCTCGTCCGTCGTGCGCCCGGGCTGCGCCAGCGGCCGCGCGAACTCGAGCACGTCCCTGGCCAGCGCGCAGGCCGCGCGCAGCTTGTGCTGCTCCCCCGCGTCCAGGATTGGGATGAAGCGATGCAGGGGGGACATGCCGCCCTTGGCCGCGTAGTGCGGACGCGGGATCGACGCCGGCACCGGCAGCGGGGAACTCACGACGCCAGGGCGGACCGGCGCGCGCTGCCCGGCCGACGCGCCGGCCGCGGAGCTCAG
The DNA here is from genome assembly GCA_023338125.1 of Phytopythium aichiense. NCBI lineage: Eukaryota > Oomycota > Peronosporomycetes > Pythiales > Pythiaceae > Phytopythium > Phytopythium aichiense. The sequence goes on along the minus strand of JAADYH010000472.1, from coordinate 1,894 downwards.
CAGGCGCCGCAGCGGCGTGCGCATGACCGTCGCCATCTCTTTGAGGTCTCTGATGGTGGGTGCAGAGACAATCAGTGCTTTTTATTGGTCTCTGTTATTCGGTATCAGTAGGCGGCGCTGGATAAGGGAATGCGAACCTGGCCGTGGTTATCCAGGTGCTCGACACCTCCGAGTGCGTCGTTCCGCACCGGTTGCACACGCGCGGAGACGCGTTCGTGGAATTCGAGTGCGAAATGAAGTTGCTCCAGGAAGAGGCGATCCAGTTGGTGCACCGAGTGGCCGCGGTCGACTCCGCGTCGTTCTGCAGGCATTCCTGCCCGGACAAGTAGCCGAGTGCTCCTCGAGTGGAGCGGACAGGTGAACCTCCCGACCTTCTCCCAAGGAGGTCGAGACGTTCCTGAACAACATCCCCGTGGTGCACGAGCAGAGCTGGAGGGTGAGTTGGCACCACCGGTTGCTCGGCCGGCTACGTTCTGCTCAGAATCTGGAACGCAGGCGATCCAGCGGCAACGAGGATGCAATTCTGCCATGGCGCTACGGTTCTGGTAAGGCTAGTGAAGGCGTGGCTGGCGCTCACGGCGTGCAGAGCTGTCGTCTCAACTGTCAGTTAGTACGATGGCGCATACCGGTCGTCGGACGTGCTGTCAGCGCAGCTAACGACATGCGACGACGCCGCCGATAGAGCCAAGTTGCGGCTGAGTGTGCTGGCATCAGCCTGAACCGCGGTCGACTCGGCTTCATTGGGCACGTCGGGCACGTCCGGCTCGGTTGCAGCTGCGAATGCTTCGTGCTTGGCGAACTCTCGCATCATCTCGATCACTTGCTCCAGCGAGAGGCGCTCCAACAGATCGACGCTCGTCATGAGCTCTACCAGCTCCCACTGCACGTCACTGAAACCCGCCGGTCGGATGAAAGCCTCTCCTTCGAGCACAAAGTGCCGCACCTGAACGTTGCTGACCACGCTCCCCCACGGATACTCGCCATTCACGGCCTCCAAGACGCACATGTCCAGGGAGTACACGTCCGAAGCATGCGACGCTGCTTCGCCTCGAAGAACCTCGGGAGCTTTCCATCGGACTGCGCCACTCGCGTGCGACATATCTCCACCCATGCTGATGACCGAGCTCAGGCCAAAGTCGGCGAGCTTGGCCTTGCCGGTGCTGCCGACCAAGATGTTGTTGCACTTGAGGTCACGGTGGAGCACACCCTTGTGGTGAAGGTACTGGAGCGCCACCGCAGTCTCGTACAGTCGCTGCCAGACGACTCGGTGCCGGCTTACGTCGCGGCGGCGCAGGTGCTGATCCAGCTGGCCGTTGACTGCGTACTCGCACACGAAGAACTGCTGACCATCGAGGTGGCACGCACCAAAGAGCTGGACCACGAGCGGGTGGAAGAGCTGGAACCAGATCCCGACCTCGCGCTCGAACGCTTCGGGGTCCTGCGCGAACACCTTCTTCACGACCACGCGCGAGTTTATCCACTTGCCGTGGTGAACCGACCCGCACCCGCCGCTGTTGAAGGCGTCCAAGTGATCGAAGGCGACCTCGTACAGCGGCAGGAACCAGTCCTCAACCTTCACGCCCGGCAGGCGCTTGATGCGCTCACGCGCGGCGTGGAAGACGCGCGGCTGGATGGGCGTGTAGCTCATGCGGTGGTGCGTGAGCTCGAAGTAGAGGCACGTGAGCACTGTGACGTGGTCTCGGCGTTGCTCCAGCTTCTCAAGCTCCGTGTCCGTCAGCGTAGCTTCGAACCTCTTCAATCGAGCGATGCAAGTGTTGTACCAGTTCCGCCGCCACTCGTGGATCTTCGTCGAGTTTGCGTCGTCAACACCGAACAGCTGTGCGAGCTGGTCGATCTCGTTGTGGAGCGGAAACATGGCGCCAGCCCGCTGTCG